>AYEL01087419.1:0-40743 GCA_000484575.1 Olivierus martensii | reverse complement strand
ATATTATATTATATTGTATTATATATTATATAAAATATATGTAAAAAAATATCCTTATTTTTATTTTTAAAATGATTTTCAAAGTAAACAATATTATTTTATCCCAGAAATATATAAATTTCACTGTTTGTTAAGTTATAAATATTTATTTTTAAAAATATACAGGTCAATATTCTTTAATAATTATTCGTTTTTTTTAATTTCAGTTTAAAATATTTATACATTTTTTGTTTTTCGAACCTATTTTTTGATTTATTTATTTGTTTATTTTTAATTAGATAATTCAGAAGAAACTACCTGTAATGAATTTGTCGATAAAGTGATAGAAGCTGCAATAACAGCTTATAAATATAAAATAGAACCTTTTCGACCTAAAGATTTATACTTTGAATTCGAAAAGAAGATTATGTTGGTTCCTATTAGAGGAAAAGTAAATTTAACAGAAACAGAAATTAATGGACTTTCTTCACTCCATCGAGAAGGGGATTGTGAACTTACAGCAGAAGATGGAACTGTAAGATTACTTGTCACTTTAGGAATGGGAGTTTTAGAATTCTATTCAAAAGCTAAAGTAACTTTCATAAAATTTGGACCTACGGTCACATTGTATGGCGAAATAGGATTCGCCTTGGTTCATTTAGAAGCCAGCTATGATAAAAATTCTGGAAATCTACCTTCGGTTGATGATGTAAAAATTTATGATATTAAAGGTTCTGAAGTAAAAGTTAAAGGTCTGGGACCGTTAAATTATATCGCTAACAAGATTACTGCAGCATCAGTAAAACTGTTCAAAGGTAAAATCAGAAACAGAATGGAAAATAAATTAAAAGAAATATTAGATGATAAAATAAAGCATCATAAATTCCCAGAAAATGAAGAAGCCTAATCGAATTTTGAGATTTCATTGGTTTTTTTTTACTCTTTAGAGCTATTCAATAAAATGTTTCTTATGGAATTTAATATAGTTTTACTTATTCAAGACTAATTAATTATCTTTAACATTACACTTATACATTTAATTTAAAGGATTATATTTATTTTTAATATTAACAATTGTCTATTGTTAGGATTATAAAGGTTTGGGTATATTGTAATCTTAAAAAAATTTTAAGATTACAATATACCCAAACCTTTATAACCCTTATTGTTTAACGCAATCTTTTCCAAACTGTGGAGAGCTAGACTATTGCAAGAGGGCACAAGAATTAACAAAAACATCCTTTCTGAAACAAACAAAAAATAAATACATATATCCCTATACCCAGCAAGTTTTTGCTGTAGCTGTTTTAAATTCATCTTAAAAAATTTAAGATTACAATATACCCAAACCTTTATAACCCTTAATGTTTAACGCAATCTTTTCCAAACTGTGGAGAGCTAGACTATTGCAAGGGGGGCACAAGAATTAACAAAAACATCCTTTCTGAAACAAACAAAAAATAAATACATATATCCCTATACCCAGCAAGTTTTTGCTGTAGCTGTTTTAAATTAAAGACAAAATATCGATCTCGTTTACTGATTGAAAAAGAATTGCGAGTAGTGATATTTTCAATGACATCCCGATTTGAGAGAATTTGTGCTGAAAAACAAGCCCGCCCATCACATTAAATATTATGTTTTATTAAACATGCATTGTTTTCGTTTTTTTTATGATTTAGTTTAATTGTGTAAAAATTATTATACCATAATAAATAGCCTATATATTTTTTATGTATAAGAACTTTATTTATACAAAATATGATATATTGTTTTATAGTATTAAATTGTAAGTAAAAATTATTTATAAAATTAGACTTATGAAAATGAGTGGGGTACAAATTTTTATGAAAAAGGGGGCGCAGACAGAAAAAGTTTGGAAACCGCTGGTTTAACATAATGCATTTAATTTTAATTAATTGAATTATATTGTCTAATCTGCAAATGGTTAAAATATAAAATTAGAATATAATTTTCTGAATGTTCGTTAGGAAATAAAATAGCATTTGAATGATCCGTGATCGATTGTCATCCTTTTTCTAAGGATTCTCATTTTTTCGTATTTGTTAGTTAATTTGTAATTAAGCCATCATCTCGCATATGAGATATACTGTATCTGGGGGTGGCCATTTTTAGAGTCCATCACAGACTTACAACACTCATAATGGGATCAACCAGGAAGGTTGAAGGTGGGGTTCAACGGCCGAGCTCGGACCTTTCTTGAAAAACTGGAGAACTCGGACAGGGCCAGCCTTAGGTCCCTGGCGGCCCCATAATATAAGCTCCTTTCGAGGTACCAATATAAAAAATTATGCGTGATGGGTGGGAAAAAATATATTATTTAACGATAAATGCCATGAGTTCTCAGTTTTAGGTATCTTTCAATTTTCTAACATTCTAAAGATTTAAAGATGTCAAATATTGCTTATGTTATTCGCATCTAACATTTGTTTCAGATAATTTTATTATTACAGCACTTAATATTATTAAATTGATGCATAATTCCATAGCATTCTGATGTGGCCTAGCAACACTGTATTGCTGTTCATTTGTTTACCGTTTTTACATTGTCATTGTTTATTTTGGAGTGTTGTCTTGTGGAATATGAGCTGTCAGCGAGATTGTTACAAACGATTGTTATTTCTTCGCTGTTGAAGATGGAGTGTCAGGTCGAGAAAAACGAACATTTCCGACATATTCTGCTGTACGAGTTTAACCGAGGTTCAAGTGCAGTAAATGCGGCTAGGAAAATCTGTGAAGTGTACGGAACCTTTTACGGCCCACGTACATCTGTGGAGTGTACGGAGTTTTTATTTAATTATTTAAATAAAAAGGCTAAACAAAAAGAGGCCTAAAATGTAATTTTATTATTAGGTATTTTTTTTATTATGAAATGTTCGTAAAAAAGGAAACTGCAACGAGATAACTATGTTATTTTTATTTAAATATGTGGGATATTTGTTATTTAAAGTTAACACCGGTTATTACTGAAGAGGGCGTTGCCGAAATGCATTTAAGAACCATGGTTAACTGCTTCGTTTGTTTTTTTAATTTAAAATTATTGAATGTATTAATGGGGTTTTAATTTTTAAATTTTTATTTGTTAGATCGTTGCGATATTAATGATGTATAAAAAAGGCTAAACAAAAAGAGGCCTAAAATGTAATTTTATTATTAAATATATTATAAAAACTTACACCCACTAAAGCAATTGCAATACAAATAAATTAAAAAGCTACTTTTCTCGCTTTAATATTTGCAAAATCGTTTATAAGCTATGAATAATCCAATGATTCAATAACTTTACTTTCGATTGAAACTATTCTACTAAACTATCCAAACGCTAAACTATTCAAGCGTTCTTGTGCCATATGTGATCATAAATATTTTTTATTAGTTTCAACTTAAATGTATGGACTGATCCATACCGGGATTTTCTTCAAAGATGTATGGACGGATCCGATAGAACTAATCGATGCCCTGGATAAAAAGCAGCAGTTCATTACCTACTGCATTATGTATATGTTTTTATTGCAGCTGCATTTCTGTAGAAAAGCTTATTCATTTAGTGTAATTTTCAGTTGTGAGCCTTTTACAGCTTTGTATGGCGGCCCTAACTAATTAGCGGCCCTGAGCGACTGTCCATCTGGCCCACTCCTAAAGCCGGCCCTGACCTGGATCCTCCAAGCGAATGCTTTACATTGCGGCAATCTGGTTTCTCTCTGTTGGTCGATTCACCATTTCCATGTCGATCCATGTCGAATGGTTCAATTACTTAGTAGATTCTAGTCAGAAAATGACATTAAACGTAAAAAAGAAAATTACCTTTCTGCTAGAACCATATGTAGATTCAAGATAGAAGCATTAGAACGTTTTCTATCCCTTTCTTTGAAGAATATTTAATAATTGTTTGAATTATTAGCATAATATTAGCTAATAATTATTTGCATTACGGAGCCCCTCCTGTTTTATTTATTTATTTTTATACTGAATCCGCCACGGGCTAGAACTTTCAATTTTGAGCTCTTTTGTACAAGATTCTACTAATTTTTCTTGTTATTGTCAATTTACTTTATGAAAAATTCAATTTTGTATTTCTCACTTTTCAAAATTGTTCAATAAAAATTACTAATGTTATAATTTTTGTGAGATTGTTCTTTTATATTTTTTTATTATATATTTTACGCCCCCTTTCCAGTCAGGGAGATTACTAAGAGGGCGGGGCCAGCTCCAACCACGGGCTGAATTCATACTGGTGGAGGGGGATCGGATGGTGAAAAACGAGGATTATCGGGCCGGGCCCAGTACCCCGAAAAAAACCGGAACCAGAACCGGGATGCGAACCCGGGTCCTCCTCCGTAGCACGCCAACGCGTTACCACTCGGCAATCCGGCCGCTGGTCTTTTATATTGGTACTTATTATATTGCGATGTTACGGAGAAGAATTAGTAGATTTGTGACGATAAATAACATTGAAGAGGAAGAAATCATTCAAATTTTTAGAAAAAAAAAATTTAATACTGAGGTTCAATAAAAAGCAAAGTTGTGAATTTAAGCAAATTTAATTTTTGATTGATTGGATATGTATTATGCTATGCAAATATTTTTTATTTACATTTATATGACAATTTTGCTTATTCCCATTGTTACTTTTATATTTCCTTTAAAAAAAAAAACTAAAATTTTTTTCATATTTGTTTCCTAATAGATGAAAAAAAATTGAAATAATATGATCAAAATTTGTGAGAGCATCCATAAACTGTGATGCGCTATTAAAAGGATAGTAATAGATTTGTAACAATCATGGGATACAATAAATAACTATCCATGTAAATGGCATAAGGGAGTGAAGGTCATTCAATTTATGATGTCATAGTATAAAAATGGTTAGAGTTTTATATTACTATGACTAAAACATACTTTTATAAATTATAAAATGTTTATACTTAATTATTCGAAAAAAGAAGATTATAATGTGAATGTACAGTAACACATTTGGAATATGCTTGCTATAAAATTTAAGGTATAAAATTTTGATATTGTACTGTATCTACAGTAATTCTAAGATAATTTATATTCAATTGTTTGAAGGTTTATAATTAAAAATGGAAATTAAAGAATATGTGTAACTAAGTATCAGTTTATGTTGTTTTTTTTATTTTTTAGGTAAAATCGGAGAAACATTTTTTAAGTAGAAGGGAGTGTCTTTAATTTGTAATATCACGATCAACTTGATGTGACGAAATATGACGAAGAGGAGAGAGGGGATCAAAAAGTGCTCAAAATATCGTAATGTAGTATTTGAAAAAAAATCTTTCTTCGTAAATAACCAATTTTTTATAAATTTCATTAAAATTTTTTTATGCATATATATTATAACGCTTATTATATATAATAAATATTATTGCATTAAATTTTGGTCAGAAATAAAAAAATCTGCTTCAATTTTTCGAATCAGCTTGAAACTTTTAAGATTTAATACGATACGGTACAGTATAATTTTAAAATTGCGACTTTTCAAATTTAAATAAAGTTTAAGAGTGTAAAAATAATATTAATAGTTGTGAAGTGATAGTGATTAATATTCAAATTATGTAAGAAAGAAGTTTAATGAGTAATTTTAATTTGTTATTGTGTTTTTACTCATATTTTTACAAAAACTGATCTTATGTAACTATTATTTGTAATTTACTGTATACATCTGCAATATATCTAAAGACAAAACATTGTAGTGTTCAAATTTTAGATGATTATTATTAAATAATAAACATCTAGAATTTGATTATTCTATTATTCTATGTTGATTTTGTATATATATTCTATTATTCTATTTGATTATTGATTATTCTATTAAATTATAAATTCTTACATAGTCCTCTTTCAGAAATGCGAATTCGAAATTTTTAAAAGTAAATATAATTGAAATTATTCCTAATATGGGGATTACACGCCATTGTAAAAGTTAATTTTTTTTGTGTGTGTGTGACATTTTTGTGAATTTCTAAACATGAAGGAATGCAAGAGACAAGAAAATATAAACAAAGATGTTATCTCTCACATTTGAGTGATAAATACTTCTGATCTTCAGCTGAAACAAGAATCGAATCAACCAATGAATAGGATAGATATCTAGAAATAGATATCAACAATTAGAATAAAGACCAAATCCGTCTAATCAATTGCTATCAATCCGACGAAATCTGTCTATCAATTGCTACTATCATCGATTTAAATGCGGAACATAAGCAAAGCGAAATAGAATTTTGCAGATATATGCCGAGCAAATGGTTTCAAATCAGAGGTTTAGCTAATTGAAGTTTCGGCTCAAATTAGGCAAGATAGTAGGCATTAGAGAGACTTATGGTTGATGATCAGTGGAAGAAGAACTGTTTTGAATTGTAGGGTTCCAAAGATTTCTTTCTTTGGAATCCTTCTATAATAATTTCTTATTTCACCAGCTATACGTACACTCAGGAGGAACATAGCTGCGGTACTTCTATTGAGGCGAAAAAGCGAAAGAAATTTGCTGGATCAGCTCGACTCATTAAATATCTCTTCGATTGCACTTGCTTGAGCCAAGCTTCATCAATAACCAAAGAACGCCTTCAACCCGACTAAAGATATTTATCACCTGTCTAAATTCTCTCTATTTGGTGAAAGCAAAACATTTATAAAGGAATCTTTCTCAACGCGATATGTTTTGGTACGAAATAAATGCATAGTTTTAAATTTTTAAGCTGTGCTGTCTCAGTTATTGGCTGCATCACCCGACGTTCTCTCATCCATACCTGCAGAATTCGCACACGTAACCTAGTGGTTCTTCCCGCAGACAATTAAAAGAGACGCGCCTTTATAACGTGTCTGAAATCAAAACTGACAACGCAAAAGTCTGATGACTTTGATTCAATTCCTATAAAGACAGATAGGCCGTAAAGATTCCGTACGCTTCGACCATCCGTAACAAACTGGATTCTAGTCTGTCCCTCCGGGATCTCCACACTAACATATGAATGATATTTCTATGCAATACATATTTAAAAATTTATTTTTTGATAAAAATAGACTTTTAACAATATTTAATATGGATAAAAACTTTTTCTTATATTATAAAGGTAGATAAGTTCCTAAAAAACAGAATAAAAAAGAGAGTTACGTTCCAAAACCATTACAAGAAAGAATAATTTTTATTAAGAATGTTAATAACATTAAACATAAAGAACGAAAAACTATATATGTAAGACTTAAAAAATATATATATATACGTAAAACAAAAGGAAATAAAAATGTAACATTCATTTAATAATTATACCTTACATCTGTTCATTAAAAATAAGAATTTTTTTTAACAATATCAACTTCACTTTCTGAACTGTTTTCTGCATTTAAAGTTTGTTTAGCTTCTGCTCTCTACAAAATCTGTAATCTAACCCGCTACAACACAATCGTAATTCGTTCTTAGATAAAAACTTACTTTTTATCCAAGAACTGAACATTTGGAACACAAAATACTTAATGGCGACAATTAACTCAATTTCAAATTGAAATTGAAAATAGATTGCGTATCATCCTCCTCTCACCGCAAACTAGCGAAATTGCATTTATGATTAATTTTAGCAAAGTATTTCCCAATGTTATTTATGGATTTACAGAAATTAATGAAAATGTTTTGTGATGTAGGAGAGTAAGCGTAATTTTCTAAATGTGTCAAGTAAAAACCGTGTTTGTAGAAGTACCGTGTTATATGAGGGTTCCGCAATTTTCAAATTGTATTAGAGTGAAACCGTGTTATAAGAGAGATATCTGTACTCTATTTCATCAGGTTTAGATATGTATTTTAGTTCATGTCATATTGATGTTTAACTTGTTAAATAAATAAGTGTTATTACACATATCGCAGTACACAGTTTAATCAAAATTAATCTTTTATTAATTTACAACAACTTTTAATGAAGTTAGTTTAACTTATCAATATGGGATATAGAGTTTTCGCAACATTATCAGATAATAACTTTCTAATATATTTTTCGACTTCCATAACTCCTTCTATACCGTTAAATCGTCTATGAAGAGATTTTATAAGATTTAAATCATTTTTCGGTTCTCTTACAAAAATTCTTAAATTTCTGAACATACTAAAACGAAATTCTTCCAAAGATACAACATTACTGTTTTCAGTAAGTTTCAATAAAGCTTCTGAATTTACAAATTCAGATAACAATGTAGTTGTCATGTTAATTTTAGAATTTAAAATAGAACATGTTACTTTATAATTTATTGTAAAGTTATTTATAATAAAACTTGGTTCGATAAACATATTTTGTTTTGTATATTTAACATATGCATCTCCAGATCTGTGAATGTTTTTCAATCCGGTAGCAGTTCCCTCTTTCAGTAAGCATACTGAATTTACCTTAATCATTGGCAAGTCGAAAATTACAGTAAGATTATAATCTGTTAAATGCAACGGATCATTAATTACTTCTTCCATCTTTTCTAAGATGATGTCAATATATTCGTTTGCTATTATTTGATCCTTGCTATATTCAGTAGCTAAAATTAAAAGTTAATGCTTTCGTTACTCACAATGAAAATAAAAATATTAAAATTTAAATAGAACATTTAATATAAAAATAATTAATTAGAATAAAAATAATACAGATTATTGTTGAATATAAATTGTTAAGGTTAAACATAAGTTGTTAAGGTCTATTTAAACTTTAATAATGCCTTAATAATTAATGTTTACATGAATTAATTTGCATATG
Source organism: Olivierus martensii (assembly GCA_000484575.1). Classification (NCBI taxonomy): domain Eukaryota; kingdom Metazoa; phylum Arthropoda; class Arachnida; order Scorpiones; family Buthidae; genus Olivierus; species Olivierus martensii. The sequence continues at coordinate 31,999 of AYEL01087419.1, read as the reverse complement.
AATTTTAAAATTTAAAAAAATAGAGTAATTAATATTACTTAATTAATGAGAAATGTTAAAGATATATAATATATAGAAGAATAATAGTAAAGATTTTTATACTCACATCCAAAGGATCCTCTAGAGTTGAGTAAGAATAAAACGGAAAATGTAAAGATTAACATTGTGATGCTAAGCAATACAATTTTAAAGTGAATAATTTATTTCATTTTGTAATTATATATAGAACAATATTATATACCTCATTAATATTTATCTTTTAATTTATATCAAGTGTATGAAAAAATTTATATAATAATCATATAATTATCTAAATTATCATTCTTTTCCTCCAATAAAACTTTCAATATACAGCTATAGTATATCAATAATTAGATAAACTAAATCTCATCAACTGAAAAAAATTTTCAAAATATCTCTAACTACACCTGTACATTATATTGATAAGTGCAGATATGATTTAAATTAAGGTTTCCAAAATATGGTTTACATATCCTAGGATCGCATACGAAATTTTCGGAAATAGGCAATTAAAAAGTTTGAAGATAGTTGATTTAGACCAGGGGTGGGCAAACCGCGGCCCTCCAACCAATAGCTATAATGCCAAAAATTTTATCGATAAATAAAATGAATATAAAAAATATCAAATCTGTTCCATATCTCAGCAATATAGTTTATATAATTTCTAGAAAAGTAATAATAATTTATATGGTAAACTGTAGATGTCATTACAGTGTCATATTTCTTACAAAAATAATTTGATTAATTCTTAACCAGAATAAACGTCATTGCATAAGAAATCAGTTGCAAAATACATTCAAGATCAAATAAAATCGTTTTGTCAGTCAATCAACTCAATACCTTTCGTACTTTCACGGTGTTTGTATTTAATATTTGTGCAATTTCCTAAACAGGTATGTTTTTAATTATTGTTTCAAATTTAAAAGATTAAATTATTATTTTAATATATAATTTAAAAGAATTTCGACTCTGCCAAGCTTCTCTGAAAATGGTGTTTCACATTGTTTTGCTGCCGGCATTATTCAAACCCATGATTCATAACGGCTAATGAAGAACTTGATCTACTAAGAAAATTGGCTTAATTTTAACATGTCACCTTTTATGACTTTTTTCGGACTGCTGGCATTATTCAAACCCATGATTCTTATAACGACCAATGAAAGCTGATCAGACTGCTGGCATTATTCAAATCCATGATTCATATAACAACTAATGAAAGCTGATCTACTAAATGGCTTTATTTTAATATGTCACCCTTTTATAATATCTTAGTCAACAAATGCACCCCTTAAGATCTTTGTATTTTGGGTACATAATTTTCTAAGACAATTTTATCACCTCAGATAGTTATTAGGTGAAGGCAGGATTTTCGGAGTTTTTTTTTTTTTGCTAGTTTGTTTTACGCCCCTTTCCAATCAGATAAATAACTAAAGGGTAGGATCACTCCCAACCACGAGATACACCTACACCCGTGGAGGGGGGTCAGATGGTGAAGGATAGGGATCTCTGGAAAGTGCGGCCCTAGGTTATATTTCATTGATGCAAAAGTTTGCCCACCCCTGATTTAGACCAAGAATACCCAAACTTTTTGCAATCGCGACCTCCTAATGAAATCCTTTATATTTAATTGATTCCAAACTATTTAATAAAAAAATAATAAATAATAATAGCAATATGCACTATTCTAAGGATGGCATCTGAGTTTAATGGCAGTGAAAAAGATATTTTTCTTACATTTTTCGATATAAACTGATATAAAGAAACATTTAATGAAGCTGTATATGGACGTCTGATTTGATATAAAAAATATATTATTTAAAATTAAAAGATAACAATATGATAGAAAACAATTTAATGGTAAAGTTCTATATCAGTAAATAAATTTAAAAAAATTTATTTAAATATTTAAATAATAATACTTTTGGGCTGTTCAAAAATGACCAAATTTCCTCAGTATAAGCTATAAATATTTTATATTTTTGCATTTTAGTAGTAAAATCTTCGCTATTTATTCTATTTCTGGAAGTGGCCTAAAATATATAAATACAGTGGTACTTTGGTTAACGACGGTAATCCGTTCCAGGATTACCGTCGTTAACCAAAACCGTTATTATCTAAATACGATTCCCCATAAATTTAATTGAAAATTGATTAATTTGTTCTGGCTCCTCCCCACAACCATTGTAAATATTAAAAATGCAGATAAAACTCATTTTTAATTGAAAATTTTAATTCGTTCCGGCTCCTTCCCACAACCATAGTAAATATTAAAAATGGAGATAAAACTCATTTAAAATGTCCTTCCGGCTCTTTCCCACAACCATAATTTAATTGAAAATTGATTAATTTGTTCTGGCTCCTCCCCACAACCATTGTAAATATTAAAAATGCAGATAAAACTCATTTTTAATTGAAAATTTTAATTCGTTCCGGCTCCTTCCCACAACCATAGTAAATATTAAAAATGGAGATAAAACTCATTTAAAATGTCCTTCCGGCTCTTTCCCACAACCATAGTAAATATTAAAAATGCAGATAAAACTTCGGCTCCTCCCCACAACCATAGTAAATATTAAAAATGCAGATAAAACTTATTTGAAATTGTCCTAAAAATATGGAAAATATCATTTATTTATTATATTTGCTACGTTCTAAAAATATGGAAAATATCATTTATTTATTATATTTGCTACAAAAAATATTAACATTAAAATGAATTGAACATGAAAACAGTTTTTAATTATCAATCTTCACCAGAAGGACAATTGGGTTCACTTCGGAGTTTTTTGACAAACGAACCCGTAAACATTGATTAGCAGCTTATAGATTCAATGATTATTATACAGATAGGATTTGATTTTGCATTTGAGAGCGAACGAACAGTGACACCCACTCGCCGATTTATTGTCTATATGAACTGAAGGATCTCGGACACGTGTTTTTTCTTCTAATGGAATCCGAAACTGCGACGTCATACCACTTGCAGGTGTCAAGTAATATATAACATAAACAAACAATAGAATCAGACTTTGTTCGCTGAATTTAAAATAATAATCGTCTAGAAATCATCTTTAAGAAACTAAAAACTATAGTCGACGACAACATCATGAGTCAGTATTGAGTGTATGGGAGTAGTCTATTCACAAGTTTGTAACCGTGTATTAAGGCGCGGAACAGTCGATTTTAGTTTAAAGGGTAATACCACCAGTAAGAAGACATCCTTTCTGGGAAGTGTGCATATTTTGGCATTGTTAAAATGTGATAGAAAACTTTGCGGGATATATTTATAACAGATCGTTTTGTTGCGAAATAACCTTAATAAAATCATATTATTCTTCCTGAAAACTCTCTGATTGTTGCGATTAAATGGCAATTTACTGTAATTTCGTGATTAGTTTAGTGAACTATATAGTCTTGCGTAGTACACAACGAACGTGAACTCTCCCATACACTCAATACTGACTCATGATGTTGTCGTCGACTACAGTGAACTGTTCCACGTCTATTTTTAATTAATTAAATAATTTGTTTTCATTACTATATGTTAATTATTATTTACTTAAATATATTTTTATATGGTTATAATTTTATTAATTTTAATAATAATATTATCGGATTTGAATTGATTGTGATAAAAAAATAAATAACGATTAACAAATGAGCTAACGAATCACGTGATACGATAACAAGCTTACAAAGCTCTATTTTGCCGGAAATTCACATAATCAGGAGTCGTTAACCAAAGCCTGCGTCGTTAACCAAGATATTTTTCTTACAACCACTCGTCGTTAACCAAGTACGTCGTTATCCGAGGCCGTTGTTAACTAAGGTACCACTGTATGACCCCTTATGTATTCGACACCCAAATGAACTCTTGATGTTTATCGACCTTCCAGATTCTATTATCGACCACTGGGATCGATATTGACCTCTTTGGGGCACTGATTTAGACCATCAATAATAATTATAAAATTAATTTTAAATGATCTACAATTATTTTGTATTATTATTCTTTAATTAATGAATTTATTAAATATGATTATAATTATATTATTTTTAAAATCGTATGATGTCATCCGTTTTACATAAATCGTCTTTCTAAACCAGGGCTGTCCAGCCCGCGGTCCAGCGCTGTAATGAATGCGGCCCAACATAAAATCATAAACTTCCTTAAAACATTGAAATTTTTAAGTACTTAATGAAGTTTTTATTATTTAAATATTTATCTACATTTCCTATTTCCATTTTCTAAAATATTTCTTATTTCAATGATTAAAACTTCACCTGCTCAATGATTTAAAAAAATTTCTGAACGAAAAGAAGTCAAAGATTATTATACAGTGTACTCGCGTTTTTACGAACCTCCAATTTACGAACTACATGTTTTTACGAACTGTTTAGTTGGTCCCAAAAAGTCCCTAATGTTAATTAATGGCATTCCCATTTACGAACTTTCGATTTTACGAACTTTTTTTGGGTCCGTTTGAGTTAGTAAAATCGAGAGTCCACTGTATTACAACATTTTTCTTATTTGTCATGGTGGATATCCTATATTATACATTATTTACTAACTTTTTTTGCTTAACAACTATCGTTAGATTTAGTATATTTTATGTGCAGCCCGAGAATACAGTATTTTTTTTCTTTAAATGTGGCCCAAGGAAGGCAAAAGATTGAACACTGGGAAACAGATTACTACGTAATATTATTATTCAATATAGTTCTATATTGATAACAGATTACTACGTATTATTATTAAATATAATTCTATATTTTAAAATAACAAACTATCCATTATTATTTAAAAATGATTTTGGAAATATTAATACTAGTCAATGTTTTGAAAAATTATGGCTCTAAACTAAGGATGCATTATAATGCATTCATGCTCTAAACGTACACTATATAGCAGCGGTGTTCAACCCGTCGATCGCGGAGCGATTTTTGATCGATCTCTTGTTTATGCCTCTTACAAATTTAATTAAAAATGAAAACATAATTTTTGTATTATTTTTTAATTCTCTTTAAGTGTATTGCTATTGTTTGTTTTATTTTTTGTTAAAATTGTCAAATCAATAATTTTCTTAAAATTTAGAATGAAAATTTTCGAATATTATCTGATATTGCGCAAAAAATTCTGTGGTGTTTTGGACTGACATTTTTGTCAGAATCCGCTTTTTCAAATATGAACGTCATAAAAAATCAAGAAACCAAATAACAAATGATCATTTGGATAATTGTCTGTGATTGGTCCCTTCTTCATATCAACCTATGAAAATATTGCGATTTCCAAACAATGGCAAATTTCACATTAACTTTTGTTTTTAATCAACGAGCATTTCCTGTAACTTATGAGTTTGCAATCAATCTGTTGTTTTTTCTAACTTTGGTTTTTCGAAATAGAGAAATAAATATTTTATTCCAATAGATTTGTTTTATTTGTTGAATTAAAATAATTAAAAGTGATAAATAAATTTTTAAATACATAAATAAAGTTTTTAGTTTTTTTTAAAGTTATTCGGGCTGAGAGGGTGAATGAGCGCATTTAACTGCATAGTTTTGAGTAATCAGATATCAGGTTGAGGGAACGTAATCTATGTAAGAGAGTAGATCGCCGAATAACTTAGCATAGAAAAGTAGCTTGCACGGCTCGCACTCTATATAGTATAGACCAGTGGTCGCCAATCAATGGTCCACGGACCACTGGTGGTCCGAGTAAAATTTCAAATTTCAATATTCATTATAAGATCATAAATTTAGTGGTCCGTGAGGTCCGAAAGGTTGGCGACCGCTGGTATAGACAATTTTTCTAACAATTTTATTAATCATTAGTATGAGTGAAATTTTGAGTCACTTATATGATATTAGATTATTATTAATATAAAATAATTATATTAATCAATATCGCTATTAATTGTGCTTTACAAAATATATGCATTTAATAGTTATTGAAATAAAATTTTTATTTCTCAAAAATTATTTCTAAAATTTTCTTATTAAAACGTAATAATTATTATTTAATTTCTCATTAATAATATATCTATATAAAATTAAATAATATACGAAGTATATATTAAATATAAATCAGCTTCATAATGAAAAATTTTGTATAAGGTAAACTAATGATGTAATTTTAAGGCAGTAGATGTTAGTCTGCTAACATCAAATGACAAAAGAAAAAGACCGGTTTTTTTAGTTGTAGTTTATCACTTCTGCAATAATTGTTTAAAATTTGAAGGGTTTATGTTTCCCATTTCCCAAAATTTAGATTTAAAGTAAGATGTGCGCGCAAATTGTTAGTAGAACTTCTTGTCTGTGTGTTTAGTTAACATCTAAAATGCATCGTAAAGTGCGATAACAAGGATATCAACTAATCAAATACTATATATGAAAATATTATTGGATACGAATTGATTAATATTTAGATTTATATAAAATTTTAAACATTCACCGTAAAATTTTAACTTGGTATTGTATTTTTAATCGTATTTTTATAAAATTAATATTACGCAATCATTTTTTCTGACCTAATACATCCCAAAATATCTAAAGAAAAAACATTGCAATGCGTTCAAATTCTAAAGAATTATTAATCATTAGCCTAGGTTTTTGTCTTAATTTTGAAATTTCTAGATTGTCTTATTTCAAAAATATGAGTTCGAAATTTTTAAAAGTAAATACGATTGAAATTATTTCTAACATATGAATGATATTTGCATACAGTATATAATATATTCATTTGAAAATTGTTTTTTTAATAAAAAGTAGACATAATGTTATTTATGATTATTAATAGATTTACTTATATTTTTATATTTTATCAATTTTAGATATATATTTTTACTCTTGTTATGTTTATGTTTACTACTAAATAAATAAATTTTACTATACTTTTTATATAAGAGTAATGAAATTATAGTAGCAATGAACACAATCTTTTATTAATTTTATATAATTTTTAATCAGATTAATTTTCTGAATTTCTTATATCCATATTTCAGGATATAAAGTACTCGCAACTTTTTCAGAAAGTAACTTATGAATATATTCTTCAAGTTCTTCAATCCCATTTAGATTATTTTTAAATTTTCTATGTACGGGTCTATTAAGGTTTAAATCATTTTTCGGTTCTCTTACAAAAATTCTAAAATTTCTGAAGATACTAAAATTAAATTCTTCTAAAGATACAACATTACTATTTCTAACAAGTTTCAATTTAGCCCAAGAATCTACAGAATCAGATAACAATGCAATTGTCATGTTAATTTTAGAATTTAAAATAGAACATGTTACATTATAATTTATTGCTAAGTTATTCATAGCAATCACTGGTTTAATTAGCATATCGTGTTTTGTATATTTAACTTCTGTATTTCCATATCTGTGAATGCTTCTCAATCCAGTTGCAGTTCCTTCTTTCAGTAAGCATTCTGAATCTACATTAATTGCTGACAACTTGAACGTTATAGTAAGATTATAATTTGTTAAATAAAATGGATCATTAATTGCTTCGACCACCTTTTCTAAGATATCGTCAATGTATTTGTTAGCGACGGCTTGATCCTCTTCATATTCAGCAACTAAAATTAAAATTTAATGTTTTCATTACTTACTATGAAAACTAATACAATTTTAAGCAGAATATTTAATATAAAAATGATTAAATAAAAATAATGACAGATTATAGTTAAATACAGATTATTAAAAATGTAAATATCCCTATTTAAGCTACCGTTGATTTTAAACCATAACGATATCTTATTAATTCAAATTTATATAAAATTTATTTAGATATGAATATGCAAAAGCAGTGTCTGAAATTTTATCTTTTATTTCAAACTACAGTATCAGAACAGTATTAATTATTGGCATAAACTACCAGAAGAATAACATATTTAAATATTAAAAATCATAAATATATAATCTCTAAAAAAGAATTTCTTAAAAGAATACTGTATAAACTAAATACAAAAGCCTATTGATTAATTTTTACTTATTTAGATTATAATTGATATAAATATACGAGGAGGATTTCAAAAGTAATGCATACTGTAGTTTTTTTTCCTTCCAGAAGGAATTTACTGTATTTCACAAAATATCTTTACAGGCTTTCTACATTTTGCTTTATCACAACGGCCAAACGTTTGGGCAAGTCTTGTAGTTCTGTCAGGGCGCTTTGCATCTGATTATTCGGGTCACTGAATCAGACACCTCCTGAATGTTACTGAAACGTTTCCTACGGAATGGTTTCTTCAATTTTGGGAACAAGTCAAAGCCGGGTGGAGTCATATCGGATGGATGGGAAAGCACTTTCCATCCACCAGACTGTCTGTATTGTGTTCGAAACATGCAGCCTCCCGTTATCGTGTAAAATGAGGACATTACTTGTGAGTATTTTGGGCCTTCTTTGGGATCTTCGGTCACAAAAACAATTTGTAATATGACTTTGTTACAGTGGTGCTTTCCGACACACTGTTGCTATCACTCCATTCGCGTCATAAGCCGTAATTACGATTAGTTTAACCTTCGATTGTTGACGGTGGCATTTTTCGGATGAAAAGAATCTACATGTTTCTACTCAGAGGACTGAGATTTCAATTCTGGTTCAAAATCTCGTATTCACATTTCGTATATGGTAACAATTCTCTTCGAAAACTGCTCTCCTTCGTTCTTATAGCGCTGAAGCAATTCTTCTGAGATCCTCTTCCGGTCTGATTTCTGTTTTTCATTCAGATGATGCAAAATTCAGTTGGCAGCAATTTTTCTCATCTGATATTTCTCAGTTAATAATATGAAAACTGAAGAAGTTGACATGTTTGATTCATGTGTAATTTCTTCATATGATTTCAATTTAGCTTTCTACAACATGCTGTTCACAATAACCAATCAGGGCCGTAACTAGGGCGTGGCGAAAGTGGCATTCGCCACGGGCGCAGCTTGATTAGGGGCGCAAACTTTTTAATTGATTTCCGTTATTTGCGGGCAAATGACTTTTTCGATAAACGTTCGCAGACATAACGTTATGTTTTTTTTTTCATTTTATTTCTTAGAAGAGCTAATTCATGGGTAAGAGCGGCCAAGTTGTATCCCAAACAAAGGCTCCAGATCAAGAAGGGGCGCTATTTTTATTGATAAAGTAAAAGTTTACAATGACTCATTGGGTTTCTGCCTCTTCAGTAAAAATTCATGGAAAGGACTAAAGAAAAGTAATAAAAAGGGATTTGTACAAATGTATTTGCTCATTCAAACAAATACCTTACAGCACGGCCGGATGGCCGAGTGGTAACGTGTTGGCATGCCACGCAGGAGGACCCGGGTTCGCGTCTCGGGTCTGGTCCCGGATTTTTTCGGGATATTGAGCTAGGCCCGGTGACCTCCTCCTTCACCATCCGGCCCCCTCCACGGGTGTGGTGTGGGTGATCCTCGTCCTTCACCATCCGGCCCCCTTCCACGGGTGTGGGTGCAGTCTCCGGGTTGGAACTGGCTCCGCTCCCTTAGTAATCTCCCTGATTGGAAAGGGAGCATAAAATATGCAAAAAAAAATATATTACAACAGATTCAAAATGAACTGGCCCCACCCCCTTAGTAATCTCCCTGATTGGAAAGGGAGTGTAAAATATGCAAAAATAAAAAAATGAACAATGTTTAAAAACAACAGATAACATGACTGACTTTCTTTTTATCAGATTTGTGAAAATATAATAGGTATATATTTTACTTTTGCAGAGGATAGTATAAAAAAATTGATGGAAGCTCCTCAGAGATTCTTATAATAGAAAATTGAGGAAAATATCAAAGAAACGGTCAGGAGATTCTGGGCCACCAATTGAATCTACTTGGTGTCATTTCAATCAAATGAGCTTCCTGAAAGATCAGATGACACCAAGAACAACTAGTGGCAATCTTGGAATTAATATCACCCAAGATATAGTTGAAACACAACAAGTTCCTGAAAATGAAGATGAGCTGCAGTATAGTATATTAAATGATCTGGAATTACCAGCTCCAGCTATATCAGGCTCCACAAATGAACCAAATAGAAAGAGAAAGTTAACGAAAAAAAATCTGATACTGAATTAACAGATTTAATTAATATAGAAAAGAGAAAATTAGATTCAATTGAAGAATCTGATGAGGGGGGAAGAGTATCATTTCTTAATGAGCCTCCTCCCTGTTTTAAAACATTTGCCACCACAAAAGAAATTGTTCTCAAATAAAAATGCAGCAGCTTTTATATGACATGACATATGAATCTAATGACAGAACCAATAGCTTATCACAACCATCTCAAAATGAAAATACCACTAATCAACTTATACTATTGCTGAATAAAATTTGTTTCAAATAAAAATATTTGTTTACTGTTTGATTTTAAACTTAGAAAAGATAATTTACGTAATACATTTTTTAAAAATTAAGGCTATTTATCAAACACACTGTTTATGAATGTTTAAATGAACTACTTAGCATTTCATGACAAAATTCTTACCTTAGGGTAACCGCAAGTCTTTCAGTAGGTGAAATAGGACGCCTCCAATTTGTATTTTGCTTCTTTATTAAAGGCGTAATTGCATTTAGAATATAATTAAACGTGTTTTTTTTTATTCTGAAATATTCGACGAATTTCGTTTCATCTTCAATCAGTCGTGGATATAAATGGTGAAATTCGCCTTTTGTTATTCTTTCTTCATTTATACTGTGTACCCAGATTCTTTATTTTTCTCTTTCTTTTAAAGAAACCACTTCAAAGCTATATTGTCACCTAATATCAATTTGGGTATTTTGTCAGACGGCATAATGAACGTTTCGTCGAAACAACAGACTGACACGTGTGTGGCCGCGTGGTCGCTGAAAGTCTCGTATTGTCTCGCTGCGTCATGTCTCGTCGTACTATGTCTGCCCGTACCCTAAGGCGAATAATGTCACGTCACGCAAGTAAAATAGCTAAATGGATACATGTTATAAATTTATTTGATATTGACTCTAAAAATAAATTCAGAGTAGCCCCACAACTTTCTAAACCCATTTAGAAACAAAAAATTTTCCAGCATGAAGGTTAAACTTGCAGCACAGGTGCTTAGTCATTCTGTTGCTGCAGGTATCTGCCTTCTTAGTACACTGGGGCAAGTTTCTTCAGATGCAACATTTACTGCTGACTTCATAGGACAAATGGATGAGCTATTTGACTCGTTTAATTCAACTTCCTTAACACATAGTAAACCAATGGCTTCTGCTCTTACACACACTTCTAATCATATTGATATGTGGAAATCTAAAATACAGTTCATAAAATCTTGGCATTTTATTAATTCAGAGGGTAGGTATGTTAGAGCTGCTTGTAAAAATGGATGGATTTTAACCATTAATGCTATTATTCAGTTATGGGAATTTCTTAAAAATCAAGGATTTCAATTCTTATTAACAAAACGCTTAAATCAGGATTGTCTTGAAAATGTTTTCTCTCTTATCAGAAGTAAAGGAGGATTTCGAGCCAATCCTGATTGCTGTCAGTTTCTTTCTGCTTTTCGAACATTAATAATATTCAATTTAATTAAACCTATAAATTTTAGCAATTGTGAAAATGATGATGATAATTTATTAACAGATGTATTTAAAAGTTATTCTTTTACACCATCCATGTTTACAACATCTGAAATTCCTACCAATACATTATCTGTTTCTATACCTGCTTTTAAAGATGTATATAATGTAAATATGATGGAAAGAAATGCCCAGATATATTTTTCTGGATATTTAGCAAAAAAGGTATTGGATATTGTGGAAAATTGTTCATATTGTGAGACATTATTAACTCAAAGTAAACATTTAGAAGAAAATGCTTTTTTGTTATTTTTTAAAGAATATGATAATTTTTCTTGTTTAAAATATCCATCAGATAATTTAAATATTGCAATAGAGAATTTTACAGATGTTTTTTATTCTTGCATAGAATCCTTCCTACCTGAACCTAACATCAGTAATCTGTTATATTGTGAAATGAATAAAATTAATACAGATTGGCTTAAAGAACATATAGAACATAAAAATATTATAAAAGATTATATAATAAAATTGTATATTAAAATTATGATACATTATTATATTAAAAACTTTAATAGAATACTGTCATCTAGCAATAAGAATAATGCTCAAAGACTCCAAAACATTTTAAATAAATAGTTTTGTATAATTTTAAGATATATGAAATTTTAGTTACTTCCTTACTAACCTGTGAGAAAGTAACTAAAATTGTAATTTACACAATTCCCATGACTGATTGTGTTGATAAGCTATAAATAATAATTTGACTAATTAGCTATGAATGATAAATATGTTTTTTAGATATTTGCTCTCTCTTGTTTACATTGAATTTTTTTCTTTCAAAATAAATTATCTTCAGTCAACATTGATTTCCAAGAATTTCAAAAAACAATGTAAATTTGAGGAAATTATTAAATCATATATTTAATATCAAGTAATAATATTAAGCTGTAAATTTTTACAGAAACTTAAAAAAGTTTAGTGATACTTTTCCTTTGTAATATCACATTCTAATTTCAGTTGTAAATATTTTTCATTATATTGAAAACTAATTTTAGTAAATTTCTAAAATGATTTTTTGCTAAGTTTAGGAATTAACTTCTTTTCCTGCTAAGCATTGTTTTATCCAGTATTTATTATTGCTAATTTAAAAATGTTTTAAAAATTTTTTATAAAGTAAGCTGTTTGATTTTATATATAAATTTGTCAAGATATAAAAATTTTGAGAATGAGAAAGAAATAAATGTTTTCATTGTATATTTCTACATCTAAACTTGGAAATTGTAGAAATGTTGTTAATACTTTAAATCCTATATAATTTGATTATTTATATTTAATTCACCATTGTATATAATTAGTAATTTGTATAAATCTGTGTTTTTTAATAAATTGCCTATTGAAATATATAGCTGTTCATTTTTTGTAATTATTTATTGTAATAGAAGTTGATGCATTAAAGATTTTTTTAAATGGTACATTTTTTATTTATAAATAATTTTGGAGTATGGACCTTTCAAATCTCAAATGTGATGATAGTTATATGTGAAATAAAAATTTCATTTCTTGAAAATATATTTTGCAAAAGGAACGGTCGCGATTTTGTATGAAATGACGTCAGCCATACGTCATGATAAAACTCAGCAATTCGTTTACGTCATATCACGTGATTACTTGCTGATACGTAATCGCATATGACGCAAAAGTCATGTGATTTATAGTTTCTTGCTATGACAACTGCGGCGCTGTGGTGCTTGAATCTGATTGGTTGATCGTTCGCCAATTTTTAACATAGAAAGTATAGGGAGTTGATCATCTGCATATATCTAATCTGTGGCTTTGCCTACAGGTCTTTAAACTTGCTCGAAGACTTCGCGAAACCAACATGGATTTCGAGCGATTAATAAACGAAATTTTTTAAGGAGATCACTTTCGGATCAGAAAAGTAAAATTTATTGTAATAGAGATATAAAGGAGCAGGTCTTTAAACTTGCTCGAAGACTTCGCGAGACCAACATGGATTTCGAGCGATTAATAAAGGAAATTTTTTAAGGAGATCACTTTGGGATCAGAAAAGTAAAATTTATTGTAATAGAGATATAAAGGAGAAAGATTGGAATGAAGTTTCAATAATTATGAATGAATCAAGTAGGTTAATAAAATAAATAATTAAGGCTATATTTCGTATTTTCCCCACCATTTCAATTTAATAGAAAGATTATTTTGATGTTAATAATGATATTTCTAGTTAATTGTGTTAATATAACCTATTATCGTAAGAAAACAGTTCGAATATAACCACGTGTAAATGGCGAAGAACAACAATAAAGAACTTCCTTTTGGTTTAAATTTTATTTGCATTTTCAACAAACGTATAACCTAGTAAAAGTTGTTTCTTTACGTTATACATTATAAAACTGTTCTGGTATAGCACCTCTGGACTGGTAAAATAATCTTTGAAATGATCTCTGTTCATTCGAACAGTGTTGGCTATTCTGTTAATGTGGGAAAGTAAACTGTCAGGTAGTTTTGGTAAGGTAGAATCATTCATAGCTGTTTCATCAAGTCCTTCCCTATCACTTGAGATGTTATGTAGTAAGCAAATAGTTTTTACAATTGTTTCTGCTTTGCAAGGCTGTGTTTCAATAGCTTTCAAAAGTATTCTCCATTTTTTGGCTATGATTCCAAAGGCACATTCGACAGTTCGCCTAGCACGAGATAGTCTGTAATTAAATACACGCTGATCTCTAGTAAAATTTCTCTTGGAATAAGGCTTCAATAAATATGGTAATAAAGGATATGCCTCATCCCCAACAAACAAATGGAAGTTTGACTTGAAAGTTTGGAAGTTCAATTGCATTAGGCACATTGAACTGATCAGCTTCAAGTAATTGATGCAATAAAGATGCTTGAAATATCCCTCCATCACTTTGTTTGCCATATGATCCAACTTCAATTGTAATAAACTTATAACTAGCATCAACTACTGCTTGAAGGACAATGGAAAAAAATTTTTATAGCAAACAAAAAAAAAAGCTTCCAGAATTGTTAGGGCATATACAACGAAGGTGTTAGCCATCTATGGCACCAAAACAATTGGGGAAATTCCATTTACTATAAAATCCCTCTGCAACTGATTCCAAATGCTTAGTGGTGGGAAAGGGCATGTGGGTATTTTGCAGAGACAACCAGATTGCATTACAGGTTTCATTAACACTATTTGCCACAGTTGATTTTCCCATTCTATAACTGAAAGCAATAGCACGAAATGACATTCCTGTAGCCAAGAATCTGAAAGTTTAAAATATTAAGGATTAATTTGCCATACACTTAAGTGTTATTAAATTATATTAAAACTAATTTGTTATATATTTTTAAAAATAATGAAAATAATTTAAAAATGATCTACTATTTCATTTAAAATGAAAAAATATAGGCTTATGTACTGTATATAAACCAAAATTTAAGGAGTTTGTGTATATACGTTAAATATGTAAGGAAACATATTTCATTCATAATATTTTATTTGCTAATGAACAATGTTTGGGGGGCCCGGATGGCCGAGTGGTAACGCGTTGGCGTGCCACGCTGGAGGACCCGGGTTCGCGTCCCGGGTCTGGTCCCGGCCTTTTCGGGATACTGGGCCCGGCCCGGTGATCCCCGTCCTTCACCATCCGGCCCCCTCCACGGGTGTGGTTGCAGCCCGTGGTTGGAACTGGCCCCACCCCCTTAGTAATCTCCCTGATTGGAAAGGGAGTGTAAAATATGCAAAAATAAAAAAATGAACAATGTTTAAAAAGTGAATCTGGAACTTCACTTGTAGAAAATGAAAGTGTCTGTGTAGTAAATTCACCTATGTCTTGGCAGTCATTAATAGAAATATTGCTTTGTAGGTTGAAAATAGTGCTGTAAAATAAGTTAGTAAATACTCATGCATATAAATGAATAAACATACATATTGAATAGTTTAACAAACCTATCATTGGGTGCTGTATTATTTCCCAATATTCCATCTAATATTTTATATAAATCCCAATTGGATTTATAAATAGATGATGTCTCAGTACCACTAAAAGTACTTTCTCTAACTTTTCTTTTTTCTTTTGCGTATCTATCTCGTTGGACTCTCCATTTCTTCTCAGCTTCAATTCCTATCATACGAATTACAATTTAAATAATATAGGCTAAACTTCGAAAGGTGGGATTCTATTCTCACTGCTTCGTGCTTTTGCGTCTGTCCTAGTGCAAAGCATCTATGGATATGTGGCGTTATAGCGTTCCATAATGCCTGCCACTTTTTCATGCTCATTAAAGTAGATGTAAATATGCATGTGAATGAATATTAACATCGATTTTAATGTGCGCGCGTGGCGCCACGAAAACGCGAGGTAGTCAAAGTAGAATCTTACTCTATTAGAAATATTCTAACCCCTACCCACAGGGGGATTAATCTTCGTTCTCTTGCCTTCCATGCTTATAGTTCTCCTCATTCCATGATTGTATGCGTCCTGTATGACGTCGGTCTCAACGGTACGCTATTGGTTAAAATATTCTTTTTTCGGATCATGTGATCCAGCAAAGTTAAAAGTTCCCCAACTCAATATTCCGGATACTTTCTGCACTGCTTATACTGAAAATTTTCGAATTTTCCGTTTCCGGATTATTTTTACGTAGTACTTTCACGTAAGTGGGAACCAGACTTTAGTCGCAGTCATCGAGTTATGATCACAGTAGTCGCCATATGGTCCGCCTTTTTTTGTAGGTACTTTCACGTAAGTGGGAACCAGACTTTAGTCGCAGTCATCGAGTTATGATCACAGTACTCGCCATATGGTCCGCCGTTTTTGTATTTCATCATCTTTTATTTGTTAAATATAATAATTATTTATTTTACAAAGGCGTTATTCTATTAATATCCATATATAACTATTTATTTTACAAAGGCGTTATTCTATTAATATCCACATATAACAGTGTTATCTTACAAAGGCATTATTCTATTAATATCCACATATAACAGTAACAGATTAATTATTTGAATTTTTATGACAACATGAATAGCTTGCCATTATTATCTAATATATATACCATTGTATTAAAAATTTACTTAACTAAATCCTTATTGTCGTATCCTAGATAACTAAAGAAAGATCTTGACTAAAACCAAAAAATTTATTGAATAAAAACTGGTTAGCCAAAACTTTCATATAGAAGGTATCGCACCTTTTCTACACGTCTCTCAATTGATGCTTCCAATTTAGTGATTTTAAAAGTAAAAATATAATTCTAACTTTGAAGGGTAAATTAAAACAAAATGTCTTAGGTATAATATGACTTATAAACGTTTGAATTGCATTATTGCCACGATTTACATTAGAATATGGAGTTAATCAAATTGGCTGCTGAAATAAATTATTTATTATTCGATGGCCAAAAAAATTTTTGTCATTTAGTGGTGCCTAACTAATAAGAAACTTTATTTTTATTATAAATAGTTAATAGTCAATCAAGTGTATTGGCACTAAAATTTAAAAAAGTTCAAAAAGTAGAGTTATTGCTAGTTACATAAATTTACTAAGCCGAAATAATAAAATTTGGTTTTGGACGATTTGGCTTGTGAACGGCTCATTTGGTAATTAACCAAAATTACGGAATAAAATGAATATTTCAGGATTTATGTTCCTATTTTCATACATTCCATTCTATTACATTGTCAAACAGATTATTCTTAAATAATAATAATAATAATACAAAATATTCATTTTCGATATTGAAAATTCATTAAATACACAACTACAAAATTTTTATTGTAATCGGATTAAAAATTACAATTTTCGACATTGTTTAATAATTTCATATATGAAAAACTTCAGTTGTTATATGCCCCATATATTTCCATATCAAGAAATGTATAAATCAAAATATTAATAAGAAAAGATTATTTTCAGGATTGTTACAAATATATCTTATCAAATATGATTTGTTTTGTTAAGAAAATGTACTGACAAAGCTCACATCAATAAGATTTTCTTTCCATATTCTGTGAGAAGATATTTTTCAAGATATCTTTTTTAGTGTAAACATTGTTTAGAAATGTTACACTGAAATGACTTTCCTCTAATGTGACGGAGATGGAGGTTTTTCAAAGAGACTTTTCTTTTGAAACTTTCTATAATATTATCACATTGGAAAGGATTGTAGAATTTCTGTTATAGTGACAGGAGAGATGTCTTATCAAACTTCGTTTAACACTAAAAGCTTATTATCACATTGGAAAGGATTTCTTTCTAGAATGACTGGAGAGATGTCTTATCAAACATCGTTTATCACTAAAAGTTTGCTTACAGATGTCACACTGGAAACGCTTTTCTCCAGTGTGAGTGCGAATATGGCTTATCAGATGACCTTGTTGTGCAAAACGTTGCTTACAGATGTCACACTGGAAAGGCTTTTCTCCAGTGTGAGTGCGAATATGGCTTATCAGATGTCCTTGTTGTGCAAAATTGTTGTGTAAAACTTTGTTTACAGATGTCACACTGAAAAGGCTTTTCTCCAGTGTGTGTTCGAACATGCGCTTTCAAAGTTTCTTTCTGTGTGAAACTTCGTTTACAGATGTCACACTGAAAAGGCTTTTCTCCAGTGTGTGTGTGTGAACATGCGCTTTCAAATTATCTTTCCGTGTGAAACTTCGTTTGCAAACATTACATTGGAAAGGCTTTTCTCCGGTGTGAATGCGAAGGTGTCTTATCAAGTCTGTTTTATCTGAAAAACTTCGTTTACACTCATCACATTGATAAGGTTTTTCTATTGAAAGAATTTTTCAACATTTTAGCAAATGATCACTTCTTTGTAATTTCCAATATTCAAGAAAAGAATTTACCTCCAGTATGAATTCTCATATGTCTTCTTAACTGGCATTTGAAAGAAAATTTCTTTTCACAAACATCACATCGAAGTTTCCTTATATCATTAATACATTTCATAGAAACTGAAAAAAAGAAAACCGGTTAATTTTTTAATTCGTGATTATTTTTGTATTATAAAACAAATATTTTAAATTCCATGTTTTGATAATATTAGAGAATCCAATACTATTTCTACAAAACTTATTTTCAAAAAGTGAATGTTTTCACTTTAGTTGCATGATCTTATGCAACACAGTTATTGACAAATGATCACTTCTTTGTAATTTCCAATATTCAAGAAAAGAATTTACCTCCAGTATGAACTCTCATATGTCTTCTTAACAGGCATTTGAAAGAAAATTTCTTTTCACAAACATCACATTGAAGTTTCCTTATATTATTAATGCATTTCATAGAAACTGAAAAAAAGAAAACCTGTTAATTTTTTAATTCGTGATTATTTTTATATTATGAAACAAATATTTTAAATTTCATGTTTTGATAATATTAGAGAATCCAATACTATTTCTACAAAACTTATTTTCAAAAAGTGAATTTTTTCACTTTAGTTGCAAGCAACACAGTTATTTACAAATCAATTTTCCAACATAATACAAAATTTTGACATTTATTAAATCACATCTAAAAATAAATATAATTAGCGCTAAAAATCCATCGTTTCATTGCGACTAAAAATGTTTTCTTCTTTTCCAAAGATTGACATTTATTAAATCACATCTAAAAATAAATATAATTAGCGCTAAAAATCCATCGTTTCCATTGCGACTAAAAATGTTTTCTTCTTTTCCAAAGATCGATGTTCTTTTCTCTCCGCTGGATTTTCATTCTGAAGAAAATTAACTTGTTTTTCCACAGATTCGCGGGTTTCTAATCAAACGATAAGAACTGTATATATATATATGTATTAGATATTATAATAATATTATTATTATATTTATTACAAATTTAATTAAATATTTATTTTGAATTCTGATTATAAAATGAAAACAAACTGAATTTCCGGTTAATGCAACATTAGTAACCTCTTTCCATTTCTTCTACTTTTCTTCTACCTTTCACTATTCATACAACTTTAAAAAGTATATCTAAAATATTTATTTTGAATTCTGATTATAAAATGAAAACAAACTGAATTTCCGGTTAATGCCACAGTAGTAAAGAAATCTCTTTCCATTTCTTCTTCTTCTACCTTTCACTATTCATACAACTTTAAAAAGTATATTTGAAACACATGGTAAATGATGTTACTTGTACGAAAATTTAAATATTTTCTCTGAAATATTAATTTCTCATTTTAATTTTCTATTATTAAATATCAAAAAAATATATTTCAAATTTATGCTCAATTGTCAAATATTAATATAAAAATTACGTTATTATGAAACAGTATATTTCACATTTTCTGTGTAAAGTATTTGTTTCGAGAAATTTAATTATTTGTAGAAACAGCATACAAAATCGTGTTGTAAAAATTAGAGATCCGATTCTGGTTATGTTTTTGTATCGTTTCTAATTAATTAAAGTTTATTATTCGATCAAATAAATATTCTATAGTAATACAATACAAACATACTACAAGTCACGTAATGCAGTAATTACTACCAATGAAAATTCAATAAACATCCTTAAACGAATGACAATCCAATTATTCTCAATTTGATGCATTTTAAAATATAAACTTTATTGCTTGAAAGGATAAATCATAAAAATGGCATGCTTAATTTGAAATATTTATTATATAGCCTATAAGCAAGAGAATGTGTAAAAGTTGCAGTTCTTTCCACATACTTAAAATTATTTTGCGTAGATACAGTATTTATCTATATATAATATAGACACTACAATAACTGGAAATCAAGGACATTAATTATTAATTCTCGATGCATAACACTTCCCTATTGGTATTGGATAACCCACAACATTTACCAAATTTATAAATTGGTCGGCACCTTTGGAAAATTCACCTGCTAAATTGATTTAAATATCCTTGACATAGTGTCAAATTTCAAAGTTCAATCGAAACAATTTAATTTTTAATTAATTAATTAAATCTTTATTTTGCTACGCATTTATTAGAATTAAATTATTAATATTAAAAAATGCTTAGCAAAATAATAATTTAATTATTTAATAAATCTTCAGCTAAACTTAAACAAAAATAAGTCATTAATTAAAAAGTGTATTTTACCTTTTTAATTTTAAGCAACACAGTTCTTTTTGGTACGTTAACAATTCTCCATTAACGGAATCATTTTAAATGTTAACGATTTTTCCCGCTCTGTTCAATGACATCATAAACATATGCACTACCTGGTGGTAAGAAACTTAATTCAGGTTATGTTTTTGTATCGTTTCTAATTAATTAAAGTTTATTATTCGATCAAATAAATATTCTATAGTAATGCAATACAAACATACTACAAGTCACGTAATGCGGTAATTACTAACAATGAAAATTCAATAAACATCCTTAAACGAATGACAATTCGTAAAAGTTACTTGTAAAATTTATGGCATTATACAATTTAAATAATTAATAAAATATTCAAAGTTTAAACTAAGAGTAAAAATTTATAAAGTAGAAATTCTGTTATAGTCGTGTATATGTATTTTAATATTTTCTGCAAGTGACTACGATAAATTTCAAACGTATGGAAGCTATGACTATGAAACTTAGGCTGTCGTTTGATATTCGTCGGTTCTCTCACGGTTCGCACTAAGTCTGTTTTCTCACATTTGTGGTTCTTTATTCCAACTGACGCACAGTGGGGTATTTCTTAGAAAAAGCTGGCCAAAATTCAAAATAAAAAATTATAACTACGAGGCTGAGTCAAATGAAAACCGGAAAACCGTTGTAGAAAATCGAAAACTGCTCCTATTGCGATCAGACCCGGTACGCATGCGCGTAGACTCTCACGCCATCAATTGGCGTTGGTCCCGCGTTTCCACTTGACCCAGCGGAGACATACGGGCGTTTCCAATATGGCGTCCCTCTGTTGGAATGCACCAAAGAAGAGCAGCGTGGAGTGATCCGTTTCCTACACAGTGAAGGCACAAAACCTATAGAAATCCATCGACGCATGTTGGCACAGTATGGTGCTGCATGTGTACCGCAGACTCAGGTGTACGAATGGTGTAAGAAATTCAGCAGCGGCACAACAAGTTTGGCGGACGCGCCGAGGCCAGGCCAGGCACATCGTGTTTTGACATCCGAGGCGATTGCAGCGGCGGGGGAGATGATTCTACAGGATAGACGGGTCACCATCGATGACATTGCAACGGCATTACAGATTAGTCATGGCTCTGCTGAGCATATTGTCCATGATGAGCTGAAATACCGGAAAGTGGTCGCAAGATGGGTCCCTCGTCGGCTGACGCCCGAAATGAAGGAGACGCCAGTCGATGCCTGCCAGGAGCTGCTGTGCCGCTATGAACTTGAAGGTGACATCTTTTTTTGGAGCGGACTGTGACTGGAGACGAGTCCATGGTTCATCACTACCAACCACAGACCAAGCGCTCCAGTAAGGAATGGCGGCATTCGACATCACCAAAGCCGAAAAAGTTCCGCAGCCAGCCATCCGCAGAAAAGGTGATTGTGACCTTATTCTGGGACCACAAGCGTCACATAGTGGAACATTACATGGATAAGGATAAGACGGTGACTAGTGCCACCTATAGTGCATTGCTGCGTGACATTCTGAAACCTGCTATACGCACCAAACGCCGCGGACTCCTCTCAATAGGCGTTCTCATCCAGCATGACAACGCGCGTCCTCATAAGGCTCGTGCGACCATGGCGACTATCCAGGACTTGCGTCTGGAGTGCCTCCCCCATCTTCCTTACTCTCCCAACCTCGTACCCTCCGACTTCCACATCTTTGGCTCACTAAAGGACTCCTTAGGTGGCCCAAGTTCGCGACGGATATGGAGGTGAAACAGGCGGTGCATGAGTGGTTGCAGGCGCAGCCAAAAGATTTTTTTCCTGAGGTATCCCGACTCGGTGGCGGAAATGCATCGAAAAGCAGGGGGACTATATTGAAAAATAGTGTACTTGTTCCAACTCTGTAATACAAGAGCTGTAAAAAAATATTTCCGGTTTTCATTTGACTGACCCTCGTAATAACAAATTGGACAATTTTTTGTGAACAGATGACATTTATAGATATCATGAACAGATGACGCCACACTCCAAACTATTTTTTTGGTCAACAGATGACGCTACTTTCCACTTAGTGAGAATACTAAGTGACGGGGCGAAACAAGCCCTTCCACAGGCTGTCCACCCCTGCGAGTACTAAGTGGCGGGGCGAAACAAGCCCTTCCACAGGCTGCCCACCTCAACCATGTAATAATGAATGAGAGTTAGATATGTCTTATTTCATTTTCTATTTTACAGAAAATAAAAAAATGAAATTGATATTTCCTGTCGAGTAATGAAAATATGCATTAAGTGCATTATAGTAATATTCTTAATCACCTATTTAACAATTTTTATATTTACAGAATTACCGCAAATACAAAAATTAAAAATTCAACTAGGTACCACTTATTTATTTTTACAAAGTAGACTTTTGTGGTATTTAGAATTACAAAATATTTAATTTTGCACAAGCATTATTTATACAGTCAAACCTGTTTTTATGCGGTCTATTTCTGTGCGGTTTTTTTTGTGCGGCAGATTAAAAAGTACTTTTCATATACATATTGCGCCATCTAGTAACAGCAGTTGATAACCATCCTGTGATTAACGTAGTAAAAAAATAGATAGCTCTTGACCGAAAAATGTTCCGGTGTGTAAATTCAATTTTTCCTTGTTTGAATAACCAATTTCTAGCTACATCGTGAGGTTTTTGAGATTTTGAATTACATATTTTATGGGACTTTTTTATGCGGTCCCTATTTACCGCATAAAAAATTTTTTTTAAATATGTTGCAAACGATATATTTTATAGCTGCTTACGAAGTTTCAGGATATTTTTTTTATTCGATTTCTTTTATGCGGTCCCTATCCCCCGCACAAAAACAGGTTTGACTGTACTTGTTACAGAGTAGACCGCTTAAAGTACTTTATGGTCGAATTTAACGGAATAATGCTTTCCAGACACGAAATATTAAAGTACGTTAAGATTTAAAATACTTTAAGTTAACGAATGTCCCTTAAAGTACTTTAGAGCAGCGTTTCTCAAACTATGGGTCGCGATCCAGTTCTTGGTGTTATTTACTACGTTAATAGAAGCAGCGGAACTAGGTTGATTAAAATTATGCTTTGTGTATTTTTTAATATTTACATTTTAGAAGCTTGTTTATAATTTTTATTTTTAAAGTTTGGAATGTTGTCAAAGTTACAATGTAACAATGTAATAAAAAGGCAAATCTACAACATGCCTATTTTAATTATATTTACATATAAATTTGGTTAAATTGGGACCAAGGACTAACAAAAACACTAGTTTAGAATAAAAATATTTAATAAAATTGCAGTTCTCTATACATAGCCTATTAATATAAAATATTAAAAAAATAAATGAGTTACATAAAAAATTATTCACTTTTATTTAATTATCACACCATAATTTCAGCATTTTTTCCATCTTAGCAATAATACCATGATGCTTATGAATTATGCTTGAGTTCAAGGATTGAGCATTTTTCATTGTATCGAGAATTCTTTCATTATCTTTTATGATTGTTCTTACTGTGGATTCTGGTAGCTCAACTTCTTTGCCAATTCACAAATTTTCATTCTGTTATCAAAATCCTTGAAAATGTTAAGTTTACATTCGAAAGATATCATAATCCTTTTCTTACTAGGAGCAGGAGAATCAGATTTACTTTGTTTGAATGACAGTTTTTTTAAGAGTTTAGAAAACATATAATAAAACAATCTTAACTTTCGTCGATTGTAAAATCGTAATTGTGCATGTAGAGTTTGCTGGAAATGAACTCCACATGCACGATTATGATTCTACAATCGATATCTCACTGTTGCACGCTATCTTGCGTATCACAGCAAGATAGTGTGCAATAGTGTTGCCAAACGAAAAAATCAAGAACCGTGTAACTCTGTGTTCACGTAAGTCGGGATATTACTATATATATAATATATAAATCTATAAATTGCATAAGTAACTTATGGATTTTAGCATAAAATCATAACCTACATAATCGTAAGAATAATTCCCAGTGTATTTTTGGCATTTAAAACAATGTGTATAACCATAGCAGGTTTTCGTAATTACTGTGATGGTCACGTGACATTTTACTTCTTGTTCAATATGGCAGCAGTAAATGGTTCATTTACCAATTCGGAGATAAATTTTTCGAAATATCTTATAATCGGTACTGCTTTTGATTCTATTATAATTTATATTGCTTTTGATTCTATTATATTTATATTATAATATATTGCCATGATTCTATTATAATTTTTGTCCAGTTTGATGAGATCTATTGAATGGTATCACATTTGGCAATTCCATGAAAAGCAGAATCCAGCCAATTTTACAAAATTCACTATTAACTCTTAACAAAGAGGTCTAATCAAAAATATTTCATTTGTAATATTTTTGATTTTTGTTGCTGTTAAAAAAAATTTTCATTGTTAGTGGGGACGTTTTTGTTAACATGGAAATTTTTCATTGTTAGCATAAAACCAAATTGAAAATCTGATATATGCATCTCCATTGCTGGATTAGCTAAATGCTAGCATTAGGTTCAAAAAATTTTGAAGTTTTGCTCAAAATCAAAATTTACTAAAAATAAAAAATTATTGAAAATTTTTAATTGAATATTTATTTAAATTTTATTTATCATCATCAAAAATATATACATAATTTATAATATATATTCAGAAAATCATAAACACGTATAATTTGAAATAAAATCTTAAAAATTTTAGATTTCTTAGATTTTATCATTAGTTGATACAGTTAAAGAAAAGTACAAGGTCATAAGTTATAGCAGGAAATAAGCAATCAGTCAAATAATATAAGTGATTCAATAAAAACAAAATCAACTGATTCATTAACTTTTGTTTTAGAAAGTTCTATTTTTGTTATATTTAAATCTTTACACACACATCTACACACACACGCACATGCACACATGTGTGTGTAATCCACTCTATATATATACAGTGGATTCCACTTAATTCGGACACATTGGGATTAAGCCATTTTGGTCCAATTAAGTGGTTGCCCCAATTAAATGAAGTAATAATATATTCTAAAATAAAATATGTAATTTATAGGTAAAAAAATAATAATAATAGGTACTTAATTATTAGTTTTTCACTGATCTCCTCTGACTTTATCTTCAACACTGGGCCGCTGATATTCATGCCTTGCCCGCCAACTATAGAAAGCCATTGATCTAATACTTCTTTGACTTCTGGATCTTTTCCATCACGTTTTCTTTTGGATGTTTCTTTCTGAAATGTCTACTTGTCATGTAGTTGATTTTCTTGTTGTAAGGAGATGTGCTATGGTAGATTTAAAATATATCAAAACTATGTATGTGTAGCCATACTTTCGAAAAATCCCTAAAATGCATCAAAAATTACTGTCCCAATTAAGCAAAAAGTTGTCCCAATTAAGTGTTTAAATTATGTATTAGTTTATTAGTGTGGTTTCCGTTCTTTGAGATTTGGCCCAATTACACAGTTGCCCCAATTAAGCAGAATCCATTGTATACATAAATCATTTGATACATTCAATATGAATTTTATAATTTTGTTTTTAGAAAAATTTAAATTATTTATTCAAATAACAAAACAGTTTTTAAAGAAATTCTTAATTCTATTACAGAAATTTCTTAAATTTTTCTGTAATTTAGAGAACTTAGTTCCCTCATTTCAATAGTGCACATGTTTATATTGAAAACAAAACTATATTATGAATTGAAAACAAAACTATAATATGAAAAACATAAATTAAAGCTTGCATTTTCATAGTGTAGAATACCACATAACAAATTAATATATGCAGCTATGAAATCATAAGACTAAATAAAAAATTAAGGAAATTGCAGATATATTTCATATATTAATATATGAATTCTAACAAAATAAATAGAAAAATGACTCTCCACCATAGGAAAATAATTTCAAGAGGAATGAGTAATGTTTATTGCAGTGGGATAAGTGATATCTGATTCACATATAGGATATAAGTTATAAAAGAGCTAAAATAATACAAAAATAGTAAATATTTCAAAAATTATTGCAAATACTACATTTTATTTACCTAGCAAAGATGAATAGGTAAAATATTCTCTAAAAAATAACAAAAACATGATCCATCGTGCCCAACAGATTTTAATTATAAATGCAGTGCATCATACTAAAGCAATGATAAAGAGAAAAATTAATTATACTGAAATATTGATTAATCATTAGTTATTAAATTTAATAGTTTATTGGATGGGAACACAGTATCATCATTGCATTTAAGACCTAATAGAATTGATATTTGATGCATATCATGTCTTCATGCCTTGTGAAAGTGTTAAGTTGCTTTATTTTTAATAAGAATGCAAAACCAAAATAATTTAGGGCAATTCATTTGTTTAAATCCAAAATAAATCAACTTAACAACAGTTCTATTAGTCTAGATCAGTGGTTCTCAACCACTGTGCCGCGGCACACTAGTGTGCCGCCAAACCTTTGACGGTATGCCATGAAAAGTTAAGAATGTATTGTATGTAATTGTATGAATCATGTATATTAATATGAAACATGGTTGGCTGGATATCCCTTTTGCATTCGAACCACTGTACTGATTTCTATAAATAGAGTAACGTTACAAAAATCTAATCCTCTCTGCGACAGCCAAAATTTTTTGTCGTTATTCATAATTTAAAAATTAAAAAATAAAAATTAAATTAAAATTATAGTTTCTCTAAAAAGATAAAATCCGAAGGTGGCGCTATAACTTATTAAGGGCCGCCATTTGATGATCCTGTATAGAGTATGTCTGTAATCTGAATGTAATAAATAAGAATAAATACAATAATCTGTTAATAAAAATTCATTGCCATAACTAAATTATTATTTAAAATGTTAAAAAAATTTGTTGTTAAATATATTAAATAATAATTTAGATTTAGTTAATAAAAATTTATTGTTAAATCTAAATTATTATTTAAAATATTTAGATAATAAAAATTTGTTGTTAAATCTAAATTATTATTTAAAATATTTAGGCGGCTGCCAAATTTTAAAATATTAAAATGTGTTCCTCAACAGAAAAAAGGTTGAGAATTTAAAATATTAAAATGTGTTCCTCAACAGAAAAAAGGTTGAGAACCACCGGTCTAGATATTTAAATAATTAATCTGTAATCCACTTCCTATGCAAAAGAACAATTAGCATGATTGAATTTGTAGAATAATAGTTCCTAACCTTTGCTTCACCTCAGATTTTTTTTGTGACATTAGACTTAGACATCTGTTTTTACAAGTCCAATATATACAGATCATTTACATAACAAAAATTATTTTTAGTTTACAGATATCTTATTTTTTTCATATTGTCTTCTTTATAATTTATTATAGATAGTTTAGTTTACAATTTACTTAAGACATCATTATAATATGCCTTCATTTAACATTGTTTCACTATTATATTGTCCATCAAAAACTAAATAAATTTATTAAAAAATTTAAAACAATGAAATGGAATAAAGCTTGTTTTCTTACATTTCCTTTCATAATAGAAAACAACATAGAAACCTACAATTATAAAAAACAAGGCAACCATAATTTATATGAACCCTAACTCAAGTATATAATATTGCCCATGAACAATATATATTTATTAAACTATATAGCACACAGGATGTTTGACTAAATGCTTTGTATTTCTATTCTGAAGAATTGACCCAAGAACAAGGAAAGCTATAGCAGAGAATGGAGACTTTTTGAGTATTGGATGGTCGTCACATAAGGTGCGGGATTTTTACAGCTTCCGTAGATGCTACAAGTGTTGGGCCTATGGTCATTTGGCAAAGCAATGTAAAGCTGAGGTGGTCTGCCCTAACTGTGCGGCAACTGGCCATGACTCGAGCCAGTGCACAGTTCGAAGAGAGGAATTCCAGTGTATCAACTGTCTCAAGTACAACAGAGGATGCCACACACAAGAGTCCCGAGTCGATCCTTATCACGGAGCCCGTGATCGGCATTGCCCCTTCTTCAGGTACCAATGTCAGCTTGCTGACGCGCACACACAATACTAATGCACCACATAAATATACTGCAGGTTAATTTAGATAGATCGTCTGCTGCAACTGACCACTTAGTTAAATATGTACACGACAATAATATACACGTCATTCTCATACAAGAACCTTACGCAAAACAAAACATTTTAGGGTTTCCGTCTCGCTTCAGGATTTTTACTATGGGTGTTGCAACTGCAATTGTCGTCACGGATAGTAAGGTTGTTGTCTCATTTGTACCGGAGATGAGTAATCAGTTAACCACTTCTGTTCTTATTGAGCATGGTAGACATAAAATTATTCTAAATTCTACGTACTTCACCCCAGCTGATGATATTACCACACAGTGTAATTCTCTTCAGCAGATTGTTGGAATTAATACAAGTTACCCTTTGATTATTAGTATAGATAGTAATGCTAGATCTCCGGTCTGGGGGGACAGATTACAAAACAGACGAGGAGAGATATTTTTGGATTTTATGGCGATGCATGGATTAATATTTCATAACAACAATAGGGAGCCCACCTTTAGTGGACATCAGGGTGAGAGTTTCATTGATTTAACAATGTCTAATACATTCGCTGCTAGGTATATAAAAAATTGGGAACTTAGTCAGGATGACTCTCTATCTCAACATAGATACATTCGCTATCAGTTGGATTTTGGTTTTACCCACTCTCCTTTATTTATTGATGAGCATTCTACTCCTAGGTATAATATCTCCAGGGCTAATTGGGACTCCTTCCATCAGGATTACATTGATGGCATGTCGGATTTAATGGAACAGGTACAATATGGCTATGACATTAATTACATAGTTCATCAGTTTACTGACCTTATAAAGCACTGCTGTTACAGAAATATTCCAATACACAATAGGAATAAACATTCTGTCCCTTGGTGGACTCCAACACTTACATCGAGTAGGCGACTAGTTAATACTTTACGGCGGCGGTTCCAGTCTTGTCGAAATCAAATTTATAGGGATTCTTTACACAGGGAGTACATTTTTGCAAAAAGAGCTTATCAAAAGGAAATCCGAAATAGTAAATTGAAATCTTGGAAGGAGTTTTGTGATGTGGAGGGAAACCGTGACCCTTGGGGTAAAGTGTACACTTTTCTAAAAAATTCTAATAATAGGGCCATGCCTCCTACCTTGTTAACTGATGCTGATGGTAATGTGTGTTTTAATTCTGATAGAGCAGTTGGAGTCATAATGGATTATTTTTTCCCTAAAGATGATCTCAGCCAAGATAGCACTACACATCAGTTGGTTCGTTTCTGCGTTAAGCAGCCATACATTGCAGAGGATGACTTGTATTTTTCCCGTGATGAGATACACGATATTGTGAGTGGCTTAGCTAACAAAAAGGCGCCTGGACATGATGCAATTACTTCAGAAATTGCTAAACACATTTTCTCAATTCAACCTGATTTTATAGTCTCTATTTATAATGCGTGTTTGCGGGAGGGTAAATTTCCGGATATTTGGAAGAAGGCAATTTGTAAATTGATACCTAAGCCCGGTAAGCGGATTATGGATAAACCTAATTGTTATCGGCCAATCAGTTTGTTGCCAGTTTTTGGAAAGGTTTTAGAGAAAGCTTTAATAAACAGAATTAATCACTTCCTTCATAGAGGTCGTAAGTTGAATGTTCGTCAATACGGGTTTACTCCACAATGTAGTACCATAGAAGCTATACTTTTTGTTAAACAGCGAGCACAAAATGCACTTTCAAAAAGGAGTAATTGTTTGATGATTTCATTGGATATTAGTTCAGCATTTGATAGGGCATGGGTTCCTAAAATCTTATACAATTTGCGTGAATATGGGTGTCCACGTAATTTATACACATTGGCTACTGATTATTTCTCGAAAAGACAGGTTAC
The DNA here is from genome assembly GCA_000484575.1 of Olivierus martensii. Lineage (NCBI taxonomy): Eukaryota > Metazoa > Arthropoda > Arachnida > Scorpiones > Buthidae > Olivierus > Olivierus martensii. The sequence goes on along the minus strand of AYEL01087419.1, from coordinate 1,409 downwards.
ATTATTATATAATAACATTGCACAATCGCGTAGCATCTCCATGGGTTGTCCGCAGGGGTCGGCCTGCGGACCGGGTTTTTGGAACATTCTTATGAATACTATTTTTGACATAACATTGCCGCAGGGGTGTAATATTGTCTGTTTTGCTGATGACTGCTTGGTGACCATTGAGGATAACGATTTTGCGTCTCTCGAAAGAAAGGGGAATTTGGTCCTATCATTAATTATAAATTGGGGAGAGGAGAATAAGTTGAAGTTTAATCCGGATAAGACTAATCTCATGTTAGTTTCGCGAAAACACAAGATTACATACCCTGTTATCAGACTTAATGGAATTGTTTTAAATTATGTTAAAGAATTTAAGTATTTAGGGTGTATTATCAACAAAAATCTATCTTGGGAACCACATGTTCGGTACGTCCTCGGCAAAACAGAGGCTTTACTAAACAAACTCACAATGGTTGCGACACTACATTGGGGCCTAAACTCAAACATAATTGAATCTATTTATGAGGGAGTGGTTGTACCTCAGCTGGCTTATGCTTGCCCAATTTGGGGAGACTCTCTGGATAAAGTTAAAATTAGGGAACTTCTTTTGAAATTTCAGCGTCGTATTTGTATTAAGATTATTAAGGGCTATCGGACTATATCTAGGAACTCAGCCATTCTGTTGTCGGGTAAGATGCCACTAGATCTTCTCTTAAGGGAAAAATGTCAGTTGTACTTTACACTTACTTCTGGTAAGTTAGAAATTGATGGGAAAGACTTTCAGGTGGAGGTTCCGGCTGACTTCCGATCACGCCCTCATCCATCTTATCATAATGTCGATTACATAATATCTTACATGGAAAGCAACAAGTGTTACATTTATACAGACGGTTCCAAATCAAATGACGGGGTGGGGTCGGCCTTTTGTGTTATCCAAGGTAGGGAGGTTTTACAGTGTTCGGATTTTAAAGTTAATCCTAACTGTACTATAGTCCAGGCAGAATTACTTGCAGTCTTAGAGGCTTTGAAATTTATTGAGGCAGAAAACTTGCATGATGTGATTATATGTACGGATTCAACTGTTGTTTTGAACTATATTCGACATCCAAAAGTTAAAACGAAACTAGCTTTTAGCGTATTCAAACAATTTCAAAATTGCGTCACCCTTTACGCGACACGTGTTTGTTGGGTAAAGGGGCACTCTGCCTGCCTCGGGAACGAGCTGGCTGACACATTGGCACGTGCGGCACATTTAAACAAAGACACCTCTTACAATACCCTTCCTGTTACATATGTTAAAGGCTTTCTCCGCGAGCAGTCAAGAGCCAGCTGGTCAAGTAGATGGGAAACAGATAATAAAGGCGAAATTACTCATAAGTTTTTCCAAATCTTAATTGCCGGTTAAATATACACCTTGGGAT
>AYEL01087418.1:0-60511 GCA_000484575.1 Olivierus martensii | reverse complement strand
TTTTTTTTTTTTTTTTTTCGTTTTTTTTTTTTTTTTTTTTTTTTCTACATTTTGCTTTTAATGTTGCCCAGAATGGCTCCCTTAGTACTCTATTTGAGTGGAAAGGGGCAATCAAAATTTAGCCACCAAGCTTACCATACAAAAGAAAAAAAAAAGAAGAATTGAGACCAAATTAGGACCCATTCCTTGGAAAATTTATATGTTAACTCAATTGATTTTGGTTTTGATTAACATTGTAATTTTCAGGAACGTAACTTTGACATTTAATGAAAGCCACAATTAAGGTTTTTGTAATTAATAACCTATTAATAAAGCAGGAATTTCAAAAAGCATTAACAACCGGTTTCATACATTTTATAAGATATATCAAAAACTGTTTTTAACAAAAGTTATTTATATTTTAGAATAATTGATATCCAAGTAAGCTAAATATTGTATTGCATTGCAAATATGGAAAACTTCTATGTTTACCTGTTTTTTTGTGCTTGTGTTTGAATCGAATTCTTCTAAATGTTTCTCATATAAAGAAATTAAAAGTAAAGTAGCTTCGCGTTTCCAAATAAATGGTTTATTGTCTGCTTCTAATGGCTTATTTACAATACTATCAGTTGAGGTAGTAGGCCTATTTGTTGACGTTGCTAACTGATTTCCATCTAGAGAGAAAATTTTTAGTTTAATAGTAACAGAACTAAGAATATGCATTATTTCTTATCTTAGGGAAAGTATGAGTATGATAAATATAATATTTAAAAAGATTATGGATTAGACTTAGGCTTACTTGAATCATGCATTTTTTACTAGTGATCAGCAATTTCTAATGAATTTTAAGTGACTGATTAGATATAGAGAATAACCAAAATCTAAATGAATTAGTTATTTAATTTAACTAATCTAAAAATTAGCTTTGATTAACTATTATTACAATAAGTAAAACTTATTTTAAAAAAATCATTATTCATTCCTCTTAATCATAACATAAATAGTCTAAAAATGACTCGTATATATACGTTTCATTCATTTACCTGTAAATAAACCCTTACAACGATCCACATGAGGAAATATTAATTCTTTCGGTCCTTCTAATCCACAACATTCACATTTATACATCGTTACCATGACGGAATCCATCTTAATTGCGTCATGCACTCAGTCGCTCGATCCCCAAGGTCCGAGCGAAAAGAGTATGATCGGATTGCTCTGCTCTGAAATTAAAAAACAGTCTGAGCAGAATCGAGTAGTAGTAAGTAAACACACAGATTGGTCATCTATAGGATCTGAGCAATCTGATGTAAGTAAACATACCCAATATAGATCCACCGTACTTTTCTTTTTAATCATTCCATTATAATCGAATTCGAATATGAATACTTTTTCATTTATAATAAAACTCGTTTTTAATTCCATTGTTGGATTCATCAAAAAAAGAAAAATTACACGATGAATATCATATAATAATTTTAATTAACAGATGGTATCCGCAAATTTTTAATTTATTAATCCAAAATCATTGGAATTAATAAATATTTCGGGATTTATATTCCTATTTTCTCATTTTTCCTCCTGTTAATTTAAAATAAGTTATTCCTAAATCATAACACAAAATGTTTATTTTCAGTATTGAAAAATGTTTAAGATGCACATGTAGTAAATACTGTACTATATAATTTTTTTTTTGCATTCAAATTAAAAATCATATTTTTCCACAAAATTTTCTTTAATCATTTCACATCTAAAAAACTGATGCAAATTTATAGTATATAAGAATTTATCAATAGAACTGTTATTACTGTTTTAGAATTTATAAACTTAAACAGTAATAAGGCTAGATAATTTCAAAAGTTTTTACAAAGCTCTCTTATCAAATATGGGGCGAGTTCCAGATCTCAACAGACTAATTAGTGATGAGTGATCAAAACCAATCAGCAAGAAACTTGTCTGATTAACTCAACACTGATTGGCTTGATCACTCATCACTGATTAGTCTGTTGAGATTTGGAACTCGCCCATGATTTTGAGAAAATGTACTTGCAAAGCGAACATCCAGAAGGTTTCGTTTCGATATTGAGAGAGGTGCTTTTCAACGTATATATTTAGTTAAAACATATTTTAGATGTCACACTGAAATGTCTTTTTCTAACGTGACTGACGTGGAGACTTTTCAGAAATACTTTTCAAGTGAAACTTTTTACATTATCATCACATTCAAAAGGATTTCTTTCCAGAATGATTGAGAGAGATGTCTTATCAAATTCCTTTACTAGTAAAAGTTTGCTTACAGATGTCACAGTAGAAAGGCTTTTCTCCAGTGTGAGTGCGAAGTCTGACTTATCAAACCTCTTTGCGGAAAAATTCGTTTGCATTCATCACATTGATAAGGTCTATCTAACAAATAAATTTTTCAATAATTTAGGAAATGATCTCTTCTTGTAATTTTCAACAATCAAGATAAGAAATTTCCTGCAGTATGAATTATTATATGACTCCTTAACTGGCTTCTGAAAAGTATCTTCTGGTAAACATTACATTGGAATTTCCTTGTATCATTAATGCATTTCAAAGAAACTGAAAAAAGAAATTATTCTTTTAATTTTTAATCTGTGAATATTTTATTACTTTACAGAAAAGTTTAAATTGCACATTTTTTATAATATTAGAATGTCTATTAATATTTCTACAACAGTTACTTTCAAAATACGAATATTTTTACTTTAGTTGAATGATTCCATGCAATATATTAATTTACGAATTAATCTTACGACGTAATACAAAATTTTTGATATTTATTTTATCATAACCCAGTATAACTAATTACTGCTAAAAATCCATTATTCCGATCGCGAATAAAGATGTCTTCTTGCTCTTCCAAAATTTTTATCTTTTCTTTCCAATGAATTTTTCATTCTGAAACAAAATAACTTTTTTCCATACACAGTCGGGTTTGTATTTAATAGAAAATATACTGTACATCTATTATCGAGATGCAATGTAATAAAAAATATAAATTGGAATATACATTATATTAAAGGTAACGCCACTTTAAACATACCATACAGTGTGTATGAAGAAAACCCATTATTTCTTTAGCTGAACAAATTGACTGGAAGAAATGCGCTGTAGATAAAATGTCATTACGTGCATTTTAATATCAGTTTGTAATACCGCTGATTATTAAGCGATGTATCCACACATTAAACCGTACGAAAGGTTGCTCATCAATGTACATAGTTTTTCTTTTTTTTTCCAGATTTTACTTCACTTTAAATTCTGTTACATTTTGAATGGCAGACACTTGAGTGCACACTTCGGACCATCCACATCCCTAGAATGATCAACCGTCAGATAAAGGAGTTCAATAAGCCAGGCCCGGACCCACCTAGAAAAACTTTTGCAGATCTAATGTTCAGAAATTAAATCCAGATAATTTATGAAGCAGTACAAGAAGCTTTCATTCTCTCTATCCGTCTGACTCTGCAGATCGTTAGCCACATTGAAACGAACGGAATCGAAGGGCGGAATCCAATATCATAGTTTTTCAGTTGTGGCATAAAGATTCAATTCGGAACCTCTCTGGGTTTAAGTTGAATTGTTTTCCCACTGCCGTTAGATGCTTCTATGTAAAGACGTGTAATGATACAACAGATTCAATTTTTTCTTTATTTAAATAATAATAATTTCTTCATAGCGATAAAGCGACTTCCGAAAGTGTCGAATGCTAAAACTTGTCAGTGTATGAATCAGGAAGCATGATATAATAATAATAATAATAAATATATATAGTATTTGTATAAAATATCCATAAAATTGCATACCATACTAACTTATCTATTATGTTAACAATCATTCATTCATTTTATACTTTTTCATTGTTACAAATTCAGAAACATGATACTACAGTACTTAAATTTCAATTGGACTCCATTCTAATTTATATGAATGTATCTATCCTTGTAAGATTACAATAAACAAAATGAAATTCAAACTATAAGGATGGAAATTAAAAATAATGTATATATTCACTATAATTTACACAAATATTTCCCCTTAAAAGATACATACTCACACAACAATCTAGTGAGAGGATTAAACTCTATATTACAGTCAAACCCCGATATAAAAATTGTATATTACAGTCAAACCGCGATAAGACGCCACCATCCGTTTGGGGACGATTTTGGCTGCTAATCGGGATTAGCGGTTTATCGAAAATACGTGTATGATGTAGAAATGATAATGAACTCCGAATTTATTAAATTTAATAAAATACAGTACATTTATATTTACGTAGTATCCAAACTTAACATTTATAAAAAACTGTGCACTTTACAGTAAATATATGCTTTGCAGCAGGGATGGGCAATTATTTTCTGCAGCAGGCCGTTTAATTTTCAGGATGAAGCAAGCCGGATAAAAATTGAAAATTTCCTAAGGGCGAATTTAATCTTATGGCGCCGTAATTATGTAATTATTAATTAATGTAATGAAATTATTAATGATTACATTATGTAATCATTAATAATTAAAAAAATTATTTTGACTTAAAATGACTAGTCAAGTTCAAGCAAGATTGAGTCTCGCACAAGTAATGTATGTATATTCCTGTCATCATCACACGAGACAAGAATAATGGTTTGGTTGCGCTAATTCATCTGCACATGTACAGTACCTGTCAATCTCGCTAACTTGTACAGCCACTTTTGTGAGATTTACACAAAAAATATATTCGTGTATCAATATTATTTTTTAAATATATATTTCTTGTATTATTTTCTTAGCATTTGTTTATATGCAAAGAGTTCAAAAGCATCCGTTGAAACTTTTTTTTTTCATTAGAAACATTAGAAAATAATTCGTCCTACGAATAAATAAATTCAGATAATTTTCTTTAAAAACAAGTATTTTATAAAACTGATTGATTCTTAACAACCTACAGTATTACATCAGAATGTTACAAAATATTAGGTACCTACACAAATTTTGTAGAAACAAATTTGCAACTCAATATGAATGGCGAAATTTACTATGTTCGTGGTTAATTATATCATCAAAATTTGGAATAACTCGGTAGTGTACGTGTACACTAGCAATAGTATCCGTTATTTTCCACTACATCCATTATTAAATTTTTTCTTTTCGAATAGAATTTTACAAATATGGACCTTCAAACTGTAATGTGTTCTAATTTATGGGGCGGGCCGTATAAGATGCCTTCGCGGGCCGGATCTGGCCCGTGGACCGGCTTTTGTCTACCCTGCTTTACAATATGCATACCGAATATCGTACAGTACTATATAGAAAACATATCTATTTGCTATTCTGATCCTTTACTTCAAGTTCTCCATAAAACACAATGTACACAGCTTACTGTACAGTATCCTTTTTTTGCTCAGTACGCAATAAGCGATGGACACGGTCTTAAATTTTCTACAAACTATTTTTGAAGCCAAGCTTAAAGAGAGACATGATTAATCGTTAACTGCATCTCTCCCACCCGATGGTTACGAATGAATTCGGAAAACTTTTAATACTATTTATACAATAGTGATGAACTTCGGGATGTAAGTCACTTTACATGCTCCTGGAGGATTAACGAGGACAAATACAAAACCGAAAGGAATTTTTGTTAGACGTTTCTGTTTGGCGGATGGCGTCATATCGAGGTTTGACTATTACATTAACTTAGGGAAGATCAGTCCCGTCAAATTTCTTGGCAGTCAGCGAGGGTGGCGGCTTAATGGCTTCGTCTTATCGAGGTTTGACTGTAATTTATAACTATCTTCCTTTCATTTTATTAATTTTATCATTTAGCTTATTTAACTAATACAGTAATCAGTAAAATTTAAACTGGAATATAGGAATTGTAATAATTTGAAATAAATTTAAACAATTCATCAAAAAATTCTAGGCAACAAAACATGAAAATTTTTTGAAGCGCTATCGAAAAACACGATTCGATTACATCTCCACGTAGAAATGTAACTATTTTACATCGAACAAATATGATGCAACTAAAATGCCACTATATAGTTTTTAATACAAATTTTTAACAAAGAATCGTAAGCATGACTGATTTTCGGGAAATAACGTCACAAGTATTTATTCTTCATATTACTTCTTATCATCTTACGTTTAGTGCTTTAATTAATTTCAAATATGTATTCTTCTTTAAACATCTACTTTATTTTTCTCTTCAAATATGTATTCTTCTTTAAACATCTACTTTATTTTCTTTTTATGCTGGAATAAATAAATTTTTTATAACCCATGATATTGCATGATTTATTTTCGGCAGTTTGTATAATGAATAAGGCTGTAAATAAATAAATAAATACATTTTTTATAATGCATAATATTGCATGATTTATTTTCGGCAGTTTGTATAAGGAGTAAGGCTGTAAATAATTTCCTTTTACAATAGATACTATAAATTTAAATATATGGTTGAATAGTTATTTTTATTTTATATTAGATTGGATATTTGTCATAATTCAAACTTTTTTTATTTTCCGGATTATTCGAAGATATTTTCAACAATACATCGGATAATCGGTTTATTTTATAATAGTTTCCAAACTGTTACATTGGTAAAGACGTCACGTTGAGATATTAATATAAATATTCACTTTAAACATTAATAAAATTAAAATCCCTGAATTCTTTTCTTATAAAATACAATAATAAGAAATCTTCCAAACAATTTCTATGGTCCATTGGTAAAGACGTCACGTTGAGATATTAACATAAATATTCACTTTAAACATTAATAAAATTAAAATTCTTTAATTCTTTTATTAAAAAATACAATAATAAGAAATCTTCTAAACAATTTCTATGGTCTATAATAGTTCCAAGACTAAAAATTACATACCTTTTAGTAAATAGTTGGTAATTTACAGATAAAATCTTTGGTTGTTATAATCATGCGCACTAAACAAATGTTCAGAACTTGTTCAGAATACGTTGCTGGAACAAAGCTAATAGTTCCATGACTAAAATTACATACCTTTTAGTAAATAGTTGGTAATTTACAGATAAAAAACTTTGGTTATTATAATTTTTTATAGCTTAAAAATTTTTAAAAATGCAATAACGTTAAGCGATTATTAAATGAAGTAAACTTGTTTTATCAACTACAGTATACAATTTTTTGTTAAATTCTCATCCTGCAAATGTGTGCTTTAAAGTGCACCGGAGTGAATTGAAAGATGCTTGCTCAGATATGCTTTTGAAGAGAATCTTTTTTTACAATGTCACAATGAAAAGGCTTTTCTCCAGTATGAGTGCGAATATATTCAAACCTGTTTGGAACAAGTTCGGAACTAGAATATTTTGCTCCACACAAATAGTCGAATCGAACATGCGCTTTATATCATTAAACCATCTTGTTATATGTCTGTTCTAAGTATTGTAATTTTATTTAACATGGATCTTTTTCCTCAGTATTTGGATTCAGATATATATTCATCTTCTGAATCGTCATCATCATATTTTGAATTTATGGATTATTTCGATGATGATGAAGCCCTGTTTTAAGATAGGGAACGATCAAAAAATCTACATTATACAGAAATTATCGAGAAGTATAATGATATAGAATTAAATAATAAAAAAATATTTGCAAACACAAATATTTTCTTTGTAATTAAGACAATAAGTTTTGTTTTGCAAAGTTCTACTTAATGAAAACTCGTGTCAGCAAGCTTTAAAAATATTGGTGGAATTACTAATCTTCAAATATCGACTTTATTTTCATTTTATTAATTTTTTAATAAAGCAATAAAGCAGTTTAATATTAATAATCATTTTATAATATATTTCGATTAAAAGTTAAAACCGAAACAAAACCAGAGCTGCTTATGACGTGTTTTTCGTGTAATAAGTGTTCCAGCAAAATTTGTTCGAAACTTGTTCGATTCAAGACATGCGCACTAAACAAATGTTCAGAACTTGTTCAGAATACGTTGCTGGAACAAAGCTAATATTTCCATGACTAAAATTACATACCTTTTAGTAAATAGTTGGTAATTTACAGATAAAAAACTTTGGTTATTATATTTTTTTATAGCTTAAAAATTTTTAAAAATGCAATAACGTTAAGCGATTATTAAATGAGTTAACTTGTTTTATCAACTACAGTATACAATTTTTTGTTAAAATCTCTGCCTGCAATTGTGTGCTTTAAAGTGCACCGGAGTGAATTGAAACATGCTTGCTCAGATATGCTTTTGAAGAGAATCTTTTTTTACAAATGTCACATTGAAATTGCTTTTCTCCAGTATGAGTGCGAATATGATTTTTTAAGGTGCCTTTCTGCCTGAAACTTTGTCTACATGTACCACATTGAAAAGGCTTTTCATCAGTATGAATCCGTATATAATTTATCAGACTTGACTTGTCTGAAATATTTCGCTCGCAAATATCACATTTAAAAGGCTTTTCTCGAGTATGAGTACGAGTATGGGATTTCAAATTCGATTTTCGTTTGATACTACGCTGACGACAATCACATTGAAAAACTTTTTAAGGTGCCTTTCTGCCTGAAACTTTGTCTACATGTACCACATTGAAAAGGCTTTTCACCAGTATGAATCCGTATATGATTTATCAGACTTGACTTGTCTGAAAAACTTCGCTCGCAAAAATCACATTTAAAAGGCTTTTCTCCAGTATGAGTACGAGTATGGGATTTCAAATTCGATTTTCGTTTGAAGCTACGCTGACAATAATCACATTGAAAAACTTTTTCCGCTAAATTATCTTTCGATTCTTCTTGTATGTAATATTTATTTTGGAATTTCGGAGCGCATAAATTACGAAGAACGTAATTTTGTCCACAATGAAGAGTCATATGATAATTTAATAAGCTTGCAGAACTGAATTCAGTAGGGCAAACATCACATTGTAATTTCTGATTTCCAGTCTGACATTTTGTAACAACTGAAAAGAGAATAACTGCTGAAAAATTTATTCAGAAAAGCGATCACTTTGTATTGTGAAATATAATAAATTATTAAATTTGCAAATTAATTATTGTAAAATAGAATAAAATAATATGTATCAGAACAACAAACAGATAATAAAGTCATGAAAGACAGTATCAGTTTTATAAAATTTCTAAATGGATGATTTTTAATAAAGTTAGACAGTTATACATTGTAATTTCTGATTTCCAGTCTGACATTTTGTAACAACTGAAAAGAGAATAACTGCTATTGAAAAATTTATTCAGAAGCGATCACTTTGTATTTTGAAATATAATAAATTATTAAATTTGCAAATTAATTATTGTAAAATAGAATAAAATAATATGTATCAGAACAACAAACAGATAATAAAGTCATGAAAGACAGTATCAGTTTTATAAAATTTCTAAATGGATGATTATTAATAAAGTTAGACACAGATCAGTTCAGATGATTTCTTAATTCTTGACAATTTTTTCAATTTTTTCATCATAAATATATTCTGAATAATGCAAAATAACGCCATATTCTGTAATGTGGATTCTTTAATCTTTCCAAAGCAACAGAAGTTTCCTTATCTTTTATATTTTGCCTATTTAAAACAAAAATTTCAGTGTTAAAATATGCTTTACAATATTAGAAATATGATTTGAATATTAAGGCTTTTCTCCAGTATGAGTACGAGTATGGGATTTCAAATTCGATTTTCGTTTGATACTATGCTGACAATAATCACATTGAAAAACATTTTCCGCTGAATTATCTTTCCATTCTTCTTGTATGTAATATTTACTTCGGAATTTCGGATGGCATAAATTACGAAGAACGGATTTTTGTCCACAATGAAGAGTCATATGATAATTTAATAAGCTTGCAGAACTGTATTCAGTAAGGCAAACATCACATTGTAATTTCTGATTTCCAGTCTGACATTTTGTAACAACTGAAAAGAGAATAACTGCTATTGAAAAATTTATTCAGAAGCGATCACTTTGTATTGTGAAATATAATAAATTATTAAATTTGCAAATTAATTATTGTAAAATAGAATAAAATAATATGTATCAGAACAACAAACAGATAATAAAGTCATGAAAGACAGTATCAGTTTTATAAAATTTCTAAATGGATGATTTTTAATAAAGTTAGACACAGATCAGTTCAGATGATTTCTAATTCTTGACAATTTTTTCATCATAAATATATTCTGAATAATGCAATATATCGTCATCTTCTGTATTGTGGATTCTTTAATCTTTCCAAAGCAATAGAAGTTTCCTTGTCTTTTATATTTTGCCTATTTAAAACAAAAATTTCAGTATTAAAATATGCTTTACAATATTAGAAATATGATTTGAATATTATAAAATTCCACTTATTCCAATCAAAAGAATGAATCTTCTTCCAGCATTAATAATAGTAGTATATATTGCATTTGGAAATCTTATTGAGTTTACTGCCTTCCGATCTCGATTATTCCATTTAAATATCTAAAAAGTAAAATTTAAAAATTTTATAAAAATCATTTTCAACGTTTAATATACAATAATTTATATTAATTTTTGGGAATCAACCGCATAACTTGTTCTACAATATTTGAAATGTTAGTGATACGTTTACATAAAAAAAAATTCACTTTCATTCATATATATCATACTGATTAATGGAATGGGTTTGTGTGCCCATTAAATTTTTTGAGAATTATTTTAGATTGATATCAAAAACATGCACTTCAGCGGATTTACTTTATCTGAAATAAGCTCATGTTCAGCAGTGAAAACATTTGTGCAAACAAAAATTACCAACTTTGTTTAAAAACAAATTAAAGCAGAGGTATTTTATATTGATTTGAAGTTTGTGCTCTTTCTTTATCAAACAAATCACAACTTAAAATTAAACAAAACAAATTTACTTAATTTCTAATTTATTTTAAAATTGCAGTGATAATCTATTACAAGTTAAGTCAAAAACTTATAAATGAAAGATAATTACAAGGGAGAATCAAATCAAAACTGCAATTAATGTTTTTCCACTATTTTACTTCAGGGAGAATGTTTGCTTGTACATTATTTTTCTACATAGTCCCCTCCAAGTTCAATGCACTTACGCCATCAGATAGGAAGTACTTCGATACCGCATAAGAAAAAGTCTTGGTTGATGCGGTAGCCACATGTGCACTGCCGATTGGATGTCTTCATTAGGATGAACTTCTTCCCCCCAAGGTGCTCCTTTAATGGACCAAAGATGTTGTAATCTTACAGTACCAAATCTGGCAAGTATAGCGGATGTGGGAGGCACTTGAAGCGTAGGTCGTCAATCATTTCCATAGTTGCACAAGCTAATGAGGACAGGCGTTATCATTGTTGAAGCAAAACATCTGCACTCAGCAATCCCCTTTGCTTTGTGCATATTGCTGGCTTCAAATGGTTCTTGAGAAGGTCGGAGTAGTTGGCACTGTTCACTGTGGTACCTGGGGGCATTTAGTGTTCTAGAATAGGACCATTCTTATCCCAGAATAAAGTCAACATGACTTTCCCAGAGAGAGCTGTCTGCAAAACTTCTTTGGTTTCAGGGAAGAAGAATGTTGCCATTCTTTGCTTGAATGTTTTGTCTCTGGTTGAAATTGATGCATGCAACTTTCATCCCCGGTGACAATGCGAGCTAGAAAATCCTCACCCCCCTCTTCATAACACCTCAACAGCTCTTGACATTCATCAACTCGATATCTTTCAGTTCCTGCATCAGTTGTCGAGGAACCCATCTGGTGGACATTTTTCTGTAGCGGTGTTCGTCATGCACTATGTGTTGTACTGAACCGAAGCTCATCTGCAGCAAGGAAGCCATTTCAACCAGGGTGACATGCCGATTTTCTTGAATAAGCCGATCTGCTGCTGCTATAGACTCCTCTGTCACAACATGATGAGTCTGACCTGGACGGGGAGCATCAGTCAACAAAGTTGTACCTTCTGTGAATTTCTTTCACCACTCGTAGACTTGCCGCTGTGACAGACTGGCGTCACCATACTTCGTTTTTATTCTCCGATGAATATCAACCGGTTTCACACCTTCACTCCATAAAAATTGAATAACTCCATGCTGTTCCTCCTTGGTGCAACTGCGTAGTGGTGCCACCATCTTGAATCAGCTGTTACTCAGCTCCAACACCATCTACTGGCACTGCTTTGTACTACCAGCTCGGAAAGATGTCAAGGACTGTGTCTGCAAATTTACAAACCTAAAAAGATAAAAAGATTTTTAATGGCACTTTTGCGGTTTTCATTTGATTCTTCCTCGTATTAAAAGAAATCATGAGATATTAATGCAGGCAACTACTACAGTACACTGTAAACAGGATGTGACAAAAGTTCTTTCATGTTTGTTTCCCTGCATGCAATGTTGTCACTGCCTTAAATCTCTCGCCTATACTCCTTTATTAATTTAATCCTCAGTAGTATGTATAGTACAGTATTCATAATGGTAAATTTAGTAAAATGTGTAAGAATTGTGTGAAATACCATTTTAATAAAATATCAGTTATAATGAAATGAGGCAACAGTCCCATGGATAATGATATAATGGAATTTTACCTGTATTATGAATTATTTACTATAGTTAAAAAATGTAAAATATATAATGGTTAAAATGTTTATGGCAATGGAGCCAGCTACGCTGAAGAGAGCTGAGAGCTATGAGTTTGATATGCCGGCTTTATTTTCTGAATCTACTTTGATCGATGTAATGTTTTAGAAGAGGTTCTAATATAAAAGTTATATCTAAAGAAGCTAGCTAAATATTCTTACCTATATAAATATGATTTTTAATAAAAATATTTTGCATAATATAAATTAAATGTGATGCTTAATATTAATTAAATTACTATTATTTATAGAGTAAAATAATAAATAATGATAATTTAATAAAGTCTTAATTGGTTAAAACCTGGCCAATGTGCAAATTGGCCAGTCAGAATCTGAAATTAAAATAAAAGACAAACCTTTCAGACATTGGGCAAACATTGAGGCCATTTTCTTCTTTCTTGACACTTAGAAGTATAGTGAAAGTAACATATATGAAAATTTTTGTAAATCTAAAATTTTATTAATTTGAATATAATATGGTTGAAAAATCAGCATTTTAAAAATATAAGAATCTTAATTATACTTGATCTTTTGACATAAATGCTATATGAAAATACTGCATTTGTTTTTTTTTTTAACATTTTTGTGATGAATTTGAATGTTGTAGTTTTACCAAGTGTACCATCATTTTGTTTTTGAAATCAATTTTTATAATATTTTTTTTACATTTATTTATTTTGATATATTTATTTCAAAATGTTTCCTAATAATAATATTATAAATATTAAATTTAGATAGTATTAATAATATACAATAATAGAAGAAATCTTTCAATGTAAATAATTTTATCCAGTTTTATTAATAATCATATTTATATACACATATGTAATTATCTAATATAATAATTTGAACTAATTTTGGCCAAAATTAGCAAAAATTAAATCATAATTATATATAAATTCATTTGAAAATCTTCAGTGACTTTAGTACAAAGGTGCACAGGGTTTATTAAGACTAAGGGCTGCATGGTTTCAGCATAACTTATAGGAGAGCCAGCAAAAACCTCAAAAGTTATATATCATATCATGTTTATTAATTATATGTTACAAAGAAGCATAATCAAAAGTAAACAAAAAATTTTTAATTGAATGCAAGGCATTGCATTGATTTAACAGTTTTTTTTATGTTAGGTTCTACATTTGTAGTAGCCAAATACAAAACTGATTCTAAATTTTCATTAGTTAAGTGGCAGTGCTACTTTATGTGCATGTACAATTTTCTTAAATTACCTACTATACACACATAAATTCAGTAAAAATAAAAAATGTTTATCATCACAAATATGATTATTACTACTACTATATTGTTTAAAAACATTATTATTGATTCTCTGTAAAAATAATTTCACATCAGAAAAATATTATTTGAAATGCATTTTTCAAAACTACAAATAATATTTTGTTAATTGGAAGTGTGTTATTAATTATATGTTACAAAGAAACATAATCAAAATTAAACAAAGATTTTTAATAGGATGAGTTATATTGCATTGATTTAATAATACTTTTTCATGTTGGGTTGGCTATTTGTAGTAGCCAGACACAAAATTAATTCTAAATTTTCATTAGTTAAGCAGCAGTAATTCTATCTTGGCAAGTGTACAATTTTTTAAAATTACCTGTTTCACATACACAAGTACAGTAAAAATAAAAAAAAATGTTTATTATTATAAATATGATTATTATTATTTCATTACTGTTTAAAAACATTATTATCAGTCTATTGTAAACATAATTTCACTTCAGAAAAATATTATTTGAAAATACATTGTTCAAAAAACTACAAAAAATATTTCATTGATTGTGTGACTTGTTAAAATAACACATGGTGAGGCAGGCCGCCAACAAATCAATGGAGGGCCGCATGTGACCTGCGGGCCGCAGTTTGTTCATCCCTGCTTTAATAGATTTGATTTGTGTCTTTATATATAAGAATAAGAAGGAGAGTTTATTTTGAACAATTAAATTCACTCTATTAGAAAAAGTGTCAATTAGTTTGAAACAGAATGAAACCAAGAAGATTGTCTAATGCTACATTGATTTGCAAGAAGCCAAAATAAAAAAAAATCAATCATAATCTAAATAGTAATTTGATTTGGACTGCTTTGAATAAAAGAACTGAATTAAAAATTAATTAAATTTAATATAATTTTTAGATAAAAATGCATCAATATATGAAAAAAATAATACAAATTAATAAATAAATTTAGTTTAGTTAAACATTTTAGTTAAATAAAAACAACTAGACAAAATGAATTTTTCTATATTTTCCATTACACAGTGGCAGTTTGATTGATACTGGCTAATACTTCCATCATATAATATGATACTTTGAGTGTAGAAATCTAACTGGTAATAAAAACAGACTAATATTTCGCTATCTTAATTACAAGAATTAATTTACAATATGTTATGATACATACTAATAATAAAAAATAATATTTTGAGATTTCAATTTTACAAAAGTTTTTTTTTATTAATTCATTTTTATTGATGATATTTTTATCAATTAATGTGTATTCTCTTTAGTTTTTAATGCAAGAATGGTTACAAGAAAAAGCAGAAACATCAGTACCTGTATCCTGTCCTCTAACTATCCATACTGAACTCAGCTGGAATTTGTCTACAGCAAGTCCTACTTGTTATGTAAGATGCACGAGGGATAGTCCAAATGTGGGTGGTATATCATCAGCTCATCTTCGTCGTAATAGTACTTCTTGTATAGGCCAAGGAGGAAAATCATCATCAAGTTTGGGATCTGCAAAAAAGGTATTTTTTTATTTTAATAAATACAGGTTTTCATAAGTTTTAATCCCTTGAGTGCCTTTTCCATGAATAGATGTCAAGATGGTGGAATAAAAAATAATGAAAAAAATAAGTTAAAAAAATTCATTCCTGATTTTATTAATAGAGCTTTAGCAAATCAGTTTTTGTGTATAATTGTTGAAAAAATGCCCTTTTGACAGTGGATACAAATTTTTCTCAGTTGCTGAAATATTTTTAAAAATACATGTAAACAAATATTGTTTATATTTGAATGGCTCAATAGAATTTGGATATTTTTTCTCATCCTATCGATTTTATAGTCTATTCTGTCAAGGTTGTTCTGATTATGTAATTTGATAAATGATATTTTTGAAACTTTTAAAAAAATAATTTTTTCGTGCCAAAAACTTAAAAAATAAAAAAGTTATGGCAAAATATCGAATATTAAATATCATATTTCATATAATTTGGATTGTTAAAGAACGTTATTTTTTTTACTTTTAGAGCGTTAAAGGTTAATTCTATTAAAATATATCTTAATACTTTTTTTTTTCAATTTCACTAAAATTTAGGAGAAAATAGCAAAAACAAAACATAAATACTCTCAGGCCCTTTAACCCATTAACAACTGCATTGGTTTACAAATTAAAATCTATTTAATTAGCAAAAAATTAAAATTGTGAAATTTGCTTAATTTTCATCAAAATTTTTACAATTTACTATGTTTTTATTGTCATTCTAAAAATTTTTTCCAAATTTTATTTCTTTCACAACTTTTCGTTCATTATATGAGATCATTTTTTTTATATGAAATCCTAGCCATCCAAAAAAATGTTTGATATTTTCTGATAATGGCAAGTATTACGAATAAAATAATGTATAAATGAAGATAATCAGTTAATCTTTTAAAAAATTATCAATAAAAAAAAGTGTTATGCAAATTTTCATTAATTAAGTTAATTAATTAATTAGTCAAAAAGTGACAAATATTTATTTAAAATATTGTCATTTTTTTAATAAAATATATTTATTGATATGTTTTTCTTCATTTCATTAATTTTTATTTTAATTTTTATAAATTTTTTGAATTTATAATCAAAACATTACATGTTAATGTCTGCTCTTGTACATAAACAGCTATAACATTTTCTACCCAACTCTATTTGGAGATGTTTCTATCTTGAGATGTTTTGTTTATGCACTATACCAGGGGTCGGCAAACTGTAGCTCCCGAGCCACATGTGGCTCTGAAGTAAAATTGAAAATGATGATAAAACTATCATTTTCATTTATAAAATTTTTAAAGAATTTTATTCACATAATGGTGATTTCATTTGTTTTATAGCTTTTGCAAAATTTCATGCCACTAAAATGCGCGAAGCGTAATGTCAAGGAAGAGAAAGCGACAAACTTGTTCAAATTTTTAGCAAGTTTCATATTTGATAAAATTAGTTATAAACTCTTTTCTAAAAATGCTTTAAAACAATTATTTAGTAATTTGGTGATTATTTAATTTTTGT
The DNA here is from genome assembly GCA_000484575.1 of Olivierus martensii. NCBI lineage: Eukaryota > Metazoa > Arthropoda > Arachnida > Scorpiones > Buthidae > Olivierus > Olivierus martensii. Next base: position 43,628 of record AYEL01087418.1, on the reverse strand, counting down.
TAAATTCTATATGTAAAAAAGTTTTGATATTTGAAGAAGATTTTTGGTAGAGGTTATACAGAGGGAGTGGAGAGTTGATTGAGCACATGATAAGCAGGGAGTCAACCAAAGTGACTAATAATACTAATAAGTGAGTGCATGGTGTCCAATGTTGGACAGTAGCATCAAGGATATTTGAGTAGTATCGATGGCCAGTAGAAACCATGGTAGAGACCAAAGACAACAAGCCTTGCCAAGTAGAGAGCACCATGTAAAAATATATTTATTACTCTCGAATAATTTTTAAATTGTTGAGGAATAGGTTTGGCTCTTCAGTCTCAAAAGTTTGCCAACCCCTGCACTATACCAATATCACATGCAGCACAGTATAGTAGTTTTGGCTGTGGTATCTCACAAAATGACTGGCCACCATAAAATAATAAAAGTGCCATTCCCCTTTTTATAGTCTGGGATTGTTTATACAGTGGTACCTTGGTTAACAACGGCTTTGGTTAACGACGAGTGGTTGAAAGAAAAAAAAACGTCTTGGTTAATGACACATGCTTTGTTAACGACTCCTGATTATGTGAACTTCCGGCAAAATAGAGCTCTGTAAAAAAGCTCGTCATCACATCATGTGATTAATTAGCTTAGTCAATCATTATTTTTTTTTAACAATCAATTCAAATCCAACAATATCATTATTAAAATTAATAAAATTATAACCATATAAAAATATATTTAAGTAAATGATAATTAACATATAGTAATGAAAACAAATTATTTAATTAATTAAAAATAGACGTGCAACAGTTCACTAGTTTTTAGTTTCTTAAAGATGATTTCTAGACGATTATTATTTTAAATTCTGCGAACAAAGTCTAATTCAATTGTTTATTTGTGTTATATATTACTTGACACCTGCAAATGGTGTGACATCACAGTTTCAGATTCCATTAGAAAAAAATAACGTCTGTCCGAGATCTTATAGTTCATATAGACAATAAATCGGCACGTGTCACTTTTCATTTGCCATCAAAAGGCAAAATCAAATCTTATCTATATAATAATCATTGAATCTATAAGCTGCTAATCAGTGTTTACGAGTTTGTTTGTCAAAAATCTCCGAAGTGAGCCCAATTATCCTTCTGGTGAGATTGATAATTAAAAACTATTTCAACGAACAATTCATTTTATTAATGTTAATTTTTTTGTAGCAAATATAATAAATAAATTATATTTTCCATATTTTTAGGACATTTTAAATGAGTTTTATCTGCATTTTTAATATTTATTATGGTTGTGGGAAGGAGACGGAACAATTTAATCAATTTTCAATTAAATCCTATGGGGAATTGCGCTTTGGATAATGACGGTTTTGGTTAATGACAGTAATGCTGGAACGGATTACCATCATTAACCAAGGTACCACTGTATTAGGATTTTCTCATATTTTATTAAATTATCTGTAAAAGTAAAACAATAAATAAACAAATAAGTAAAAGTATTCTATATTTTAACAGAATTAATCAAAATTTTTTTATTATTGACAAAATTTTTTCAATTTTACAAATTTTACAACTTATGATATTAAAATTCCATGTTTTAGTTAAAATTTCAAAAATAAACCTACCTCACCCCAAAATTAAAATAAGATTACTAAATTATAATAGGAATAAAAAGCAGAATTGATAATATTTTGAAAAATAATCCAAATTCTATGAATACAATCCATTCACATTTTCTATCTTTAGAACGGAATATAAAAAGAAATTTTGACAATCAGAAAATTTAGAACATATCGTCAGAGAGACATGTTTTCATCTAATAAATGCAAAAAACTGCTCTGTGATTCCTGCCGTGTATAACTCAGGATTGAATTTTTTTAATTGTTTTTTATTGGTTTTTGTTTCACTTCAATGATGAACCTGAGTTCATAGGATGTCAATGGGCTAAAGGGATGTGGCACTTTTATTGCTTTATAGCAGCCACTCACTCCCTGAGAAATTGCAACCAAGCCTGCATTGGATGCTGAGCAACAATAAACCATCTGTGGTCCAATTAGAGCAGTGGTTCTCAACCTTTTTTTGTCACTGTATCCTTTGGCTTTTAGTAAATTATTCAGTACTCCATGCAGTTATTCAGATGCAAATGTGTGGAGGCGAGCCTCGAGGGGCATCAATCTAGCAGTTTCACTAGTTATCTTGAATGTTAACTGGGAATTTTGAGTTATTGGACTTTGCACTGAGAAAAAGGTCTATGCAATCTCACTGTCTCACTGGAATATCCTGGAAACGTTGATGATAATTATTTTTGGAATACAATAATAACATAATATACTTCTGAAATGTTATCTCATACCCCTGGTTGGGAACCACTGAATTAGAGTTCAGAAAATTTATTATAGTTGATTATGTACAAAATGAGCTATTTTCATATATAATAGGAGTTTTTGTGTAAATAAAACATTTAGAATAAGTACTGCTAAAAATTGGTTAATGAAGTAGGTACAAGTTAATAAATATGAAATATTAATAAAAATGATAATATTTCAAAGAATTAATGTAATTTTATAAATGCTTATTTGACATAACTTCATTTAACAGAAGTTATGTAACTCTTGGTTTTTTGTAAATAATTTCTGAAAATGTTGGCTGAATTTCTTCATTCATGGTTCATTTTGTTCAGAAGACTTGGATTACTAAAATTTCATATAAAAAAATCGTGTTTGTCAATCTCGTAAACATAATGAAAAGTTGCAAAAACATAAAATTTGAAAACATGCTTACAGTGTTAGAAAGAGAACAAAAAATACATCAAATTTTGAAAATTTCAAAAAAATTTGATGAAAATTAAGCAAGATTTCATAATTTTCATTTTCATATTTTTTTTGCATATTAAATTAGGCTTAAATTCAAAACATCAGTTGCACTCAAAGGCTAAATTTAGTAAGTTCTCAACTTACCAGATTAATTTGTCCAAAAAATTTCTGCATAAATCAAAAATTGCATAAGTTCAACAATGCTTAAATATAATATGTACAAAGTGTGTGTATTAACATACAAAATGGCCAAATGAAATTAATGAGCATATTTAATGCATAGTTAAGAAAATTTAAGACCATAAGTAATATTTTAAAAAAAAAATAAATTGTTCAATGAATTATTTATATTTTATGGAAATTCAACAAAATTAGGTCTATCTGAAATCATATAAATCAGGATCCTTTTGTAGAGTTACAAAGCAATTATTTAAGTTGAAATTTGTTAATAATTAGATATAAAATATAAATAAATTAAGCAAAAATACTAACTAATCTAAAAGATATCGATAAATGTTAATTGAAATTAAAAAATTGATATAAATAAATGTGTTCCTGATCAAACAATTTCATAAATATTTTCCAACAGACATTAACATTAAAATTGTAAAACTTCTTATTGATACCAGATTTTTTTGTAATTCAGTAAGACACTGTTTAATGTGTTTCAATATAATATGGTTTTTTCAAATTCTATATTTTTATTAATTCACTTTGGTGCAATTTTCCAAACCATTATACTCTCATAAATCCAAAATTGCATGAATTTGTTGCTTTGATACTTCTATGCCATCTCTCAATGCATCTGATATCAGTGCAGTATATACAAAAGTCTACTGCAGAACTTCAACAGATTTTCTCAAAACAAGTTTAGTCACTATTATGGAAATTATGAATGAGTTTTATACAAAATGATTCAAATTTTGATAGAAATTCAAAGACAAGATGAAGTGTCATGGATATGATGTCTCACTAATGACAACTGCTTGCTGAATGAAAGAGGAAAAGGCAAACGCCTTCTTAACAAATAGCAAAGAGTTTTTTGTATGGAATATTATTTAAAGATATAAGTTTTATTGTAAATAATATTTGATAATTATTTTTATTTGTTAGCATTTGTTATGATAAATTTATTTTGTCATATCTGATAATGATAAAAAAATTGTCCATTATCTGAAAATAAGCATTTATTAACAAATATAGTGGGTGATTGGTTAACGAACATAATCCCTTCTGAGATAATGTTCGTTATCCGAATTGTTCTCTAACTGATCATCGATTTACCATAGTTTTTATGGGAATTTGATTAATTTGTTCTGGAGATCAAAAAAAAATAAAAAAATAAATAAATTATATAATTTTTTACTACATTTATTTATATGTAATAACAATAATATATACATACATAGTTTTGCATTTTAATCTGTTAAGTTTATATTCCATTAAAGAATCTGTCCAATATCATGCTTTTCTCTCTCCTTCAGGATTTTTCGGAAGTGATTAATAGCATCGCGCTTTTCTCTCTCCTTCAGGATTTTTCGGAAGTGATTAATAGCATTGTAGTGATTTTCTCTCTCCTTCAGGATTTTTCGGAAGTGATTAATAGCACTGTCGGGATAGTTTCTCTCTTCTTCAGGATTTTTCAGAAGTGATTAATAGCATTGTTGTGGTAGAGATCCCAAGCATATTGACCTCATCCTGGTATGAATGCATTCTAAGACCAAAATATTGTAAAATCTCCCTCTTATCTTCTTTAATAATCTTTGATTTGTTTTACATTGTCTCCAAATTCATTTTAATTGGGAAAAATATTTGTTTTACGTTGTCTCCGAGTTCATTTTAATCGGGAAAAATTACTTTCTTCCTTTTACATTGTCTCCGAGTTCATTTTAATCGGGAAAACTACTTTTCTTTTCTCCGAGTTCATTTTAATCGGGAAAAACTACTGTTCTTCCATCCTTATCCATAAGTCCAAGTTCATTTTAATTGGGAAAAACTACTGTTCTCCCATCCTTACTTATAAGTCCATGAACGTTCAAGACCTAAGCATGTCATTCTGTTAGGTTAGTTAAATTGCCATATCCTTGTGAGATATTTTTATCTGGTAGCGGCCACTTTTAGAGCTCATCACAGGCTAGCCAACACCCAGGATGGGGTCAACCGGATGGTTGAAGGATGAGGTTCAACGGGCCGGGCCTGGTTCCCTTCTGAAAAATTAGAGAAGTGGGACCCAGATCCTCCAGGATGGTAAGCCACAGCTTTACCATACTGCCATCTGACCGACTTGTCATTCCATCAGTCCGCAGGTCCCACAATTTGTTCTGTGAAGTGTTTGTTATCTGAATAAAAATGTCTTTTGCGAAAGTGTTCATTATCCTAACAGTTTGTTAACCAATCACCCATTGTATATGATAATTTTAATTATTTATTAGATTTGAACTTTAGAATTTGTCATCAATAATTATTTCATATTATAGCGTTGGTTACGTCAAGCTATGTTTGAAAGTGGTACTTCGGAGATTGAATGTGCAAATTTTGAAACTACAGTATTAGAGGGGGGTCAGAATTCTCCTTTACATAATGGATGCTTTAGTCCTAATCCTCATAGTGATGCCAGCAGCCCTTGTGTTTCACCTCCAGGAGGTAAATTTTATTTTATTTTTTTATGTTATAGCAAAACTGGCAAATAACATAATTATATTTTATATTGTTACAGATATTGTAACACCTTTAAAAAAACGGAGACTGATGAGGGAATCTTTAGAATCTTTGCCTTCTCCAAGAAGCCTGTCTCCAAATGCTCCTAGTGGTTGGCCTGCTTCATTATCTTCTATTGAGAGCCCTGATCATTCTAATTCTGCATTAGAAATGTCATTTCCAATGCTAAGTAGTGAAGAAAAAATAGTCCAGATAGAGAATGTTGTTGAAGATTATGACGAAACATCTACAGTACAGAATAATTTGAATGGTTTAGAATTACATCTTGTATCAGCTGCTAAAGAATTGAGAGAACATTGGATTGCAAAAGTAAGAAATATAATATTGTTTAATAATCTTTGTTACAAAAGTAGTTCCCAGGTTTATGAGTTTTTCAAATATGAAAAATCTAAAATATAAACATTGATTGCAAAAAGTAAAAGCTAAACATTCATAAAGGTGTTTAAAACTATATACTTTGTTATAGAGTGCAGTATGACTTAGTTTGTAGGAGAAATTTTCTCTGCTATAAAATTGGAAAATCAAAATTGTAATATGAGAAGCTTTTTCTAGCTGCTATGGTTTTACCAGCACATTATGTAAATAACTCTCATTTCCAGATTGTGCTTAAGATAATAGTTTGCATAAAAACTCATCTACTTATCTGTTAATAATAATGAAGTATAAAAATTCTTTTAACATTTGTACGACATAAATAATTTCATTATTATTATAATTTGCTTGATTTTAAAGGCCATGTTTTCATTTCTCTAGATAAATAAATCATTGTTTCATCATTAAAAAGGGTGCATTCAAAAAGTCTAATGCATTAAACTCATTTTTAACGAGGGGGTCAAAAAGTAATTTTATTATGCACTGTGCATGCTCTACAGCTGTGGCATATCGCACAAAAGTCTGGCAAAGCTAACAAAAGAAGTAGCAAGTTTACTTTGTGAAAAACATGGTGGCACCCAGTGTAACACGTGCAAATTGTGGTATACAAGGAGATGAAAAATGTATAATGTTGCACGTGATACAATATACGGTAAATAATGGTAAGTTATTTTAAAGGAAATTTTTTGATAAAATCTATTTATTAGATGATAGTTTATTATTAATCATTTTAGAATTTGAGTGTCCTATACTTTAACGGGTGAAAATAAAATTAAGATCAGTTAGTTAATTATTTAGAATTATGCAGTTCTCTATTTCTTCATTGGAATTATCATAAAAAAATGTATCTTCCAAACATTTGAAAGCTTCTATTAAACTTTCCTTACAGATGGCCATGTCTCTCTAATGGACTGGTCAAAAAGAATATACGATAATGAGGCTAATCAATGTGAGAAAAGTTTAACGTGTTAGACTTTTTGAATGTGCCCATTAATTTGTTGATCTTTACTTAATTTAATTGTGATCAAATTTCATTGTTGAGAACTCTATTTTTAACATTATGACTATGAGAAATTGATTCTTGGTTTATAAGTTCTTACTTTATGAGCTTACTCCATTAATGAATTAATTCATAAAGTTGAGAACTATATATATAGTTCACTAGTAAGCTATAAGTAGTACAGGTAGGCCTCGATTAGTGCGAGTTTGAATAATGCGATATTCAATTAGTACGACTTATAAAAATGATACCATTTTTCACTTAGTGCAAGCAAATATTCGACTAAAGCGAGTTGTAAGCATAGACAAGTCTTACTAACAAAGGTCCATTCCCTTTTATGATGTTAATTTTCGGTTAGTAAAACTGGATGAGGAGCAGTCCAAGAACAGTCACTTGGCTTTGAAGGGGATGAAACACCAGAAAGATGGGCTTTTTTGCCATTAGCTATTATTTGCCTATTATACTGCTGTGCTACCCATATTATTTATTTTCTTTTGTTTATTACCTGATTTCTTTATTTAAAATAAAACTTGTGAAAAAAAATTTGTTTTTGTTATCTTTTGCTGTTATATTCTGCTAGTAAACAAATAGAAAACTTGTAAAAAATTTCTCATTGGTTCATTAACTTAGCTAACTAGTTCTTTCGATTCACTATTTTGGTTTCAATTTGGCGGTTGGTTTTGTGATGGTTTGAGACCCAATTCCTATTTTGATTTGGCGGTTGGTTTGATGATGATATGAGACGCAATTCCTGTGACGATTTGGCAGTTGGTTTGATGATGGTATGAGATGCAATTCCTGGTAGGTTATTAATTTAGATGATGAACAATGATGTATGAGACGCAATTCCTGGTAAGTTATTAATTTAGATGATGAACAACAGATTCGCTATTTTGGTTTTGATTTGGCAGTTAGTTTGATGATGATAACCGCTTTCGATTTGCTATTTTGGTTTCGATTTTGATGATGGTATGAGGACAATTCCTGGTAAGTTTGGCGGTTGGTTTGATGATGATATGAGACGCAATTCCTGGTAAGTAATAATTAAAGATGATGGATGGTATGAGACGCAATTCCTGGTAAGTTATTAATTTAGATGGGCTCTTTTGGTTTCGATTTGGCAGTTGGTTTGATGATGGTATGAGATAAAATTCCTGGTAAATTATTAATTTAGATGATGAACACCGATGTAAAATATGAAAATAAATATTTTTTAAACAGTTAGTATTGTGGTTATTCATTGTTAAACAGTTAGTATTGTGGTTATTCATTGTATGAGAATAAAAATTCTTAAACATTGTGGTTATTCATCGTGAGGTTGGCTAATGGCTGGAATCTCACAAATCGGAACCAATTACCATATTTTACATAGAGTTAATACTTCGAATAGTGCCCAATTACCATATTTTACATATAGTTAATACTTCGATTAGTGCGAATTTGAATAGTGCGATTACCATATTTTACATATAGTTAATACTTCGATTAGTGCGAATTCGAGTAGTGCGAGAAATTTGTGGGACCATTATTCGCACTAATTGAGGCCTACCTTTACTTAATACATTATTTTCAGATATTGAAAAAATTTAACCTGGAGCCCAAAATTACTTATAATAATAATAATTTTTATTATTATTACAACCTCTTCCTGACTTATATAATACTCAACTTATATAAATTCAGCTTTACATAAAATATTTCCATAAAGTTTTTATTTTTCAGTTATAGAGCATAAACATCAATTATATTTGTAGTTTAAAGTGCAAACATGTAATTTAACATTATTATATGACATGATCAAAAAGTTTATACTTGAGGTTGCCAAAAGACTCAATATGACATAATTGTGGAAAATGAGACTATTTAATGATGGTCATTAATCTGTGAGGGTAATAGTATTTTGTTTGTTGAATGTATAATATGCATAAGTGAGTTCAAAGCAGATCAATGTGCTGTTGTTCTATTTCTCTCGCTGAAGGAAAGAAATACAGAAAAATTCATCATAGAATGATTTGAATGTATGATAATGCATGCTTGTCAAAGACTTCTATTATGGAATGGTATCGAAAATTGTGTGAAGGTTGGAATATGACATGATTTGCAGTCATCTGGGTATCCAACCACATCAAACACCCTGATAACATTGAAAATATGAAAGCATCTATTTTCAATGATCAGTACCATTCTTCAAATGATGAGTACTTTTACTGATTTGTTTAAAGCTGAAGAGAGAATTGAAGAATTCCGAAAGGCTTCTTTGCATTGAATAAAGTAATTTTCTTGAAATTAATATATCCTGCTAATTGGCTAGATGTAAATATTTAAGTATAAATGATGAGTACTTAAATATAAGCTATAAAAGTGTACAAAGTATTATACAGAGCTTAGGGTTCAGCAAAGTATGTAGTCAGCAGATCCCCACAAGCCCTCAACAGTGATTAGAAAGTCAATCATATGATAGTCTCTCCGCAAACACTGCTGCATTTCAGTGTGGAGGGCAATGCATTCTTGGAGGGTAATGTGGCCAGTGACAAAACTTGCATAGTCGCGAATTCTAACAAACACCAATAATAATTAATTATAATTAAACCTAACAGTCTAATGACTCTGCAAACCCAGAGTTTGCCCTGAGCTCAGATCTTTTTCTATTTTCTAACTTAAATATAATCAAATACAAAACAATCTATCAAAGAATTAATGCCTAACAAAAATATATATCCTGATGAACTTTGGGATGTGCCATATGGTAAAGCTATGGCTTACCACCCTGGAGTATCTGGGTTCAAATCTGACTCTCGCACCTCCAGTTTTTCAGGAGGAGTCCAGCCCGGCCCATTGAACCCCATCCTTCAACCATCTGGTCGACCCCATCAGTGGGTGTTGGCTCTATAAGTGGCCGCCGCCACCAGTTACAATATATCCCTCGTGCGATATGTCAACTTAACTTACCTAAGACTTCGGGGTGTAAGTCACCTTACATGCCCCTGGTGGATTAATGAGGAAAAATACAATACCAAAAGGAATATTTGTTTAGACCAGGGCTGTCCAACCCATGGCCCACGGGCTGCATGCGGCCTACTTCCTTAAAATATTGAGATTTTTATTTTTTTAAGTTTTTGAAATTCGCTCGGCATTGTAATACTTTTTATTAAAAAGTATGACAATGCCGTGCGAATTTCAACACAGCAACACATCAAATATCCCACTAAAAGAAAAAGAAATTTGTTTTATTTTTGTATTAAAAATAATCAAGTTAATGAAGTTTTTATTATTTAAATACTTATCTACATTTCTTGTTTCCATTTTATAAAATATTTCTTATTTCAGTGATTAAAACCTCTTGATCTGTTCAATGATTTAAAAAAAATTCTGAACGAATAGAAGTCTGGCTATGACATTTTTGCTTATTTGTCATGATGGATATCATATATAGTACATTATTTACTAACTTTTTTCCTTAATAATTATCATTAGAATTAGTATATTTTATGTGCGGCCCGAGACAATTTTTTTTCTTCAAATGTGACCCAAGGAAGCGAAAAGGTTGGACACCCCTAGTTTAGACTTTTCTTCTGCGTATGGCATCTTATTGGGGTTTGCCTATTCCATTAACATAGGAAAGATCCGTTACACTAAATTTCTTGGCGGTTAGTGAGAGTGGCGGTTTAATGGAGGGTGTCTTATCAGAGTTTAACTGTAGTTTATTAATATATTGTTCATAAATGATGCTATATACTTGAGTTAGTGTTCATATAAAATATGGTTATCTTGTTTTCTATAATTATAGATTTCCATTTATTTTCTTTCTATTATGGAGGAAAATACAAGAAAACAGGATGTTTTAATTAATTAATATAATTTTTTCTGATGACATAATAGTGAAATAACTTTAAGTAAAGCGATGTTAAATGAAGATCCATTATTCTTCAGAAAGTGCTTATGTAAAGTGTGTACCTGATTTTTACAATTACTATTATAAGTTTCCAATATGTTTTCTATCTGTTATGAAGGAAATGTAAAAAAAAAAGGACTTTATTCATTTCTGCTATCTTAAAAATTAATTTTTTTTAATTAACTAATTTAGTTTTTACTTGCAACATAATAGCAAGATGACATTAAATGAGGACCTACTGTATTTGAAATTTCAGTAAGTAAAATAATTTCATTAATTTCAGATGATAAATAATTTCATATATAATTATTATCGATTTTCAACTAATCATAATCCATTATTATATGGATTTTTAATTTGTGATTTATATTTCTGAAATTAATTTTATTAGGGAAAGAATTATTTGTATTAAATTATTTCATTTATAGGAGATAATTTATTATTATATCATAACATTAAAACTTTTTTGCACATATTTGTTTAATTTCAACTTATTTGAAATTTTTTTTCTCATAGAATGAAAATTCTGATATGGAGCCTACTAGCTCAAGTGGTTTAAATCAAGATATTAACTTGAATGAAGAGAAGATTACGTCTCCAAATGCGAGTGATATTCCATCTGGAAACATTAATGCAACAGATTCATCACAAGATTCGTCATGTTTGGATCTTACTTGCCATGATGAAAGAGAATCTCATGTTAGTAGTTCAGAGAGTATGGTGCCCATTAATAGAACTGAAGATGATATAATTGATGCACAGACTTTAGGCAATGTATCTAGTAGTACAGTTTGTGACAGTAATGAAGTTACTTCCACAAATAAAGAATTAAGTCCTGCAGAGGACAATAAAGATTCCTTACCAGATTCAAGTCTTAGTGGAGATATTGAATTAGGAAATAGAATAAATGAATCAGATATATGTTTTGTACAACAGGAACAATTTGCTGTTGAATCAAACTGTGTTCAAGATTGTGTTACATCATCTCATATTGTAAATAATATCACTACCACTGATAAAAATGAATCATCACATATTGTTAATATAGCAACTCTCTGTTTATCTGTTGAAAATGCACAAAATGTACAGTTACCTGTAACCACAACAACAGTATCTTCATTACCATCTTTGAATAGTAATTCAGTGAATGTTCCTCAGTATACCAGTGTTGTTTCCAGTTCTGTTAGTCAAAAGAGGAAGGTATGTATAAAATTTTACTTTAATTTCATATTTATTGTACCACATTCAATCTTGCCCATGTGCATGAATTCAATTTTATGTAAATCATTTTTTATTTCTTTTATTATATATTATATATTATTATATATTAATATTAAATTCAAACAATAAATTAAGAATTTATATAAATTTGAATTTCATTCTTATAAAAAATTGATTTATAATTTCTGTACAAAAATATTAGCATCTTAATTAGTAATTATGATCATTCCTCGTTTATTATAATTATCTTTATTTTGTGAATTTATTACAGCATAAGTATGCCAAATAATCAGAACATTATTATGTTGCAAACTAATTCATAATATTATAATAATATTTAGTTTCTTCAGTTTATTTACTATTAATTAAAATTTTCTATGGATAGTGAAAATATAAACTTTATTCTAACAAACTGCCTATTTAATGCTGTTTAATATCAGATATGACTTTTTAATTCTGTGACAAGTTTCCTTTTGCAATCTATAAAATTTTTTAATATTTAAGTACAACTTCTAATTCCAGCACAAACGAGGACCAAAAAAAATCAAATAAAAACTCATAAACTTTATTATTTAGAAACGTTTTTGGTGTATTTTCGCCCTCTTTAGCTCTACGGTTACATAAGTATTCTATTCTGGAACATGGAACTTAGAATAATAAATCAAATTAAGTTTAAATTTATACCAACAAACATAAACATACAAATTGAGCATTATATAAATAAAAAAAATTATATACATTAAAAAGGCATTATGATTTTTTTATATTACACTTAAATACTTCTTTTAGAGGTATTAATTAATTATAATTATTGGATAAAGTTTTTTAATTAAGAAGTAAAGTTTTTTTAATTTAGGTCCTCAATAATTATATTCAGCTTTCTCTTAAGGCGAATTTCCATGCTTGTGAAAGATTTACTGAAATTTGCCGTAAGAGAAAGCTGAATATAATTATTGAGGACCTAAATTAAAAAACTTTACTTCTTAATTAAAAACTTTATCCAATAATTATATTATTTAAGTGTAATATAAAAAAATCAATTTTAATTTATATGATGTTTAATTTAATGTACCCCAATATGTTGCATAAATAAACATGTTTAAAGGTTTTGTAATAAGTGCGTTATTTTTAATTAAAAACTCTCAGATCTTTTTGCCGGACCCTGTATATAGTAGATCTCTGTTTATGCATACTTTTTCACCAATAAACTTATAAATTGAAAACTGCTTAAGTACAATAATGTCTTAAGTTCAATATATCAGATAATCATAATTAAACTTACTTTATTTGGACTTTTCTATAATCTGTCTAACAATCAGAATAGCACTGAATTTGATAGAGAGATTAATTAAGTCATGGGAAGCAGGATTCCATGAAAAAGTGTAGTTCAAAAAGTTGCCAATAGGGAGAAAATGGTGGTGTTATAGCCTAGGAATCTACTAATTTGCATAATGTAAAGTTGTTATAGTCATATAACTGTAAAGGAAAAAAATATCAGAAATGCATTCCTATTGATAGTCATGCTCAGCATCCATCTCATTTTATCTCATTGCATGCTAATTGTAAAGTTATTTTATATGAATGATTTCTGTGTTGCTGTATTTTGTGAGTTAGAATCCAACAGAATTTACATAAAGGTCCTCTATAAGCTGATGCAGATAGAGTGATGATTCTGAAGTTTGAAGAAACAGGATCATTGGAAATTTAGATTGGCAGAGGACAGAAACTAGTCCACCCATAGATTGAAGTAGGTGTCACTGTGATTGTCAACAGATCAAATGGATTTGCTGTTAGTCGTAGCAGTGTGACAAGTGACTATGCCTTATTCCATGGTAAGAAAAGTATGAAACAAAAGAAATCCATATAAGATTAGTCATGTACAGGAGATGCTACACAATGATTCTGATAAGTGAATGGCATTTGCTCTGGCATTTCTGGCAGGAATAGAGATCAACAGGGCATGATCTTGAAAATTTATGGAATAAATTTCATTATATAAGGAATGAAAAACTGTGAAAAAAATAAATTAAAAAAAATGCTTATATCATTAGAATGAGAATGAAAAACATAATAAATGATAAAAATTTCAAAAGATATCAATGAAAATTAAGTGAGATTTGGCAATGTGAATTTTTTGCATATTAATTAGACTTAATTTCTAATATCTCCTGGATGTCAAGGGATTAAGAACAACGTTGCATACAGACTGTTATGAACATTCTGCAAACATGCTACATTCTGCTATTAAGAATGTTGCATACAAGATGCAATTTCTGGTACATGAGAATCGTTGCTACATTGAACAAAATCCTGTTGGATATAGGAACTCAATGTGCTCAAATTAGGCACCAAGTTTTTGACAATAATTCATTTCAATTATTTTCAGAATTACTGTGCTAAATTAAATTGATAATTAAATGCTTAATCCTGTGTTTTATTATGTGCAACACACAATGATAATCATTCATTTCAATTTAGTCTTTGTTAATCATTTGTCTATTCACTTTCATGCTTATTTTACATTGTACAGTGCCATATTCCTATATCAATGACTTTTTGAACTAAACTTTTTCCACAATTTTGTTTTCCATATTCTAATTAATCATTCTCCCAAATTTGATGCCATTTCAGTTGTTAGATCAGGCTACAGGAGGGAAGTTTAATTACAGCCACCTTGTATATGAATATTTATGTTGATAAATGGAATGATTAGACAAAATTAACCACATTTTGAGCATAGATATGAAAATTTAAAAAGGTTGTTTTGGCAATGCTGTGTAAAGTAGTGTCCTTGTTCTGTTAATGTCTTTACGAACGTTTTCGATGTGCTACACATCCTCTTCAGGCACGCAAAGACCGCCTGAAGAGGATGTTTAGCACATCAAAAATATTCGCTTGTACTAAGCTAATAAATTTAGTTTAAATACTTTACTGCAATAAGTGCTGTGTTTTCATTTATTTAAGTAGTCTTAGTTGAAGCAGTTTAATAGTTTTGTTAATCATGAATGGTATTTTTGCAAAAAATAAATTTTTTATCAAATTTTTTATTCATGTTTTATAGAAATTTAGCATATATAATATAACTTATACATCCATGTAACTCTATTTTTAGTTTGATACAATCTAAAAACCTTAATAATAAAGAGGAACTTCCACTTGATAACACGGAATTATAAATCAAAATAGCACTACTTAACAGTGGAAGAAAACGGATACATCAGCGAAGCGCTTTCGACTTTATTAAGTCATCTTCAGCTTACAAATCAAATGTATAACATTTTAGAACATAAGAACAATATGTAAAACGATTTGAAATTCAAGAATGGAAAACTTAAGTAATACATTAAAGTACAACTTTACACATACATAAAAATAAATAATTGAAAAAGAATACATATAAATTAAGAAAAGTATGCTATATATAAAAATAATTATAATTA
The DNA here is from genome assembly GCA_000484575.1 of Olivierus martensii. Lineage (NCBI taxonomy): Eukaryota > Metazoa > Arthropoda > Arachnida > Scorpiones > Buthidae > Olivierus > Olivierus martensii. Next base: position 28,185 of record AYEL01087418.1, on the reverse strand, counting down.
CAAAGATTTTGGATACGGTAGCTAGTTAGATTTTACAAAAAACCATTGCGCTGGTATATTGACTGGTTGATTATCATTGATGATGTAGGTTTTCTTTCTAAATGCCCCGATAATCACAGCTTCCGCAGTCTTAATGTCTTCTGCTTTATCGTACTGTCTAACTACACGTGCTTGACTCCAATTGATGTCAAGGTCATATTTGTAAAAATGTTTGGCAAGGACAGTGGAGAAAGTGGCATTTTGTTTATCATTTTGATGTTCTTTTAACCTGGTTGCAAGAGATCTGGTTGTACTGCCCACATATACTTCATGCCTATTACAGTCATTATTGTAAATAGGGATAACATATGTACCCACTCATTTAAAAGGTGGTAAAGGCGGTTTAATGTTCTTTAAGGCATGAAAGTAGTGTTTAAACGAGCAAAGGGTAAAAATTTATTATGCTTCCTTAAAGCATTGCTTATGGGTCTTAAGGCTGCATGGTATGGAACAGGGTGTAGAAAGGAGAGATTAGACTGTTGCAAGGTATCCCTAGAAAAATTACTATGTGTATTACACAAAACGGATTTGTTAATATTAGAAACAAAAGCTACATCATACCCATGTTGAATGGCTTGGCTAACGATAGTCAGTTCACAATCCCAAACAGCACGTTCATCCATTTTGTTTGTATAAACCACTTTCTTATAAACTTGTTTGTGATTGGCTTGCTCTGGAATTTTTGTTGCTTTAGCTCATTGGCTAAACGGATTGATTTACGGATAGAAGTATGAACACTTTTGACGGAGTCGATTACGAATGACGGAGTGACGAGCACAGACAGAGACGGAACGTAGCTCTAGTGGGAACCAGCCTTAAGTTAATGTCCAACCCAAGGGAATCATGTTGCCACTATCCGCTTTCTTTTGCGAAGAATACACACATTGTTCTGATGACTCTAGTAAACAGAATGAGTACAATACTATCGTTAGCCAAGCCATTCAACATGGGTATGATGTAGCTTTTGTTTCTAATATTAACAAATCCGTTTTGTGTAATACACCCGTAGTAATTTTTCTAGGGATACCTCGCAACAGTCTAATCTCTCCTTTCTACACCCTGTTCCATACCATGCAGCCTTAAGACCCATAAGCAATGCTTAAAGGAAGCATAATAAATTTTTACTCTTTGCTCGTTTAAACACTACCTTTCATGCCTTAAAGAACATTAAACTGCCTTTACCACCTTTTAAACGAGCGGGTACATATGTTATCCCTATTTACAATAATGACTGTAATAGGCATGAAGTATATGTGGGCAGTACAACCAGATCTCTTGCAACCAGGTTAAAAGAACATCAAAATGATATACAAAATGCCACCTTCTCCACTGTCCTTGCCAAACATTTTTACAAATATGACCTTGACATCAATTGGAGTCAAGCACTTGTAGTTAGACAGTACGATAAAGCAGAAGACATTAAGGCAGCAGAAGCCATGATTATCGTGGCATTTAGAAAGAAAACCTACGTCATCAATGATAATCAACCAGTCAATATACGAGCGCAATGGTTTTTTGTAAAATCTAATTAGCTACCGTATCCAAAATCTTTGCAATTATAATTATTTTTATATATAGCATACTTTTCTTAATTTATATGTATTCTTTTTCAATTATTTATTTTTATGTATGTGTAAAGTTGTACTTTAATGTATTACTTAAGTTTTCCATTCTTGAATTTCAAATCGTTTTACATATTGTTCTTATGTTCTAAAATGTTATACATTTTATTTGTAAGCTGAAGATGACTTAATAAAGTTGAAAGCACTTCACTGATGTATCCATTTTTTTCCACTGTTAAGTAGTGCTATTTTGATTTATAATTCCAATCTAAAAACCCTATTAACATTCGAAAAATGGAAGAACAGATTTAGTCCTAACTGCTTAATGCTTAAATTGGTCCTATAAGTTATTTATTTTACATAAAATTATTTATTGTTTTAATTTATTTTATTATATTTTATAGATGTAATTTATTTTAAAAACTTCCAGTTTGCATATAAACTTTTAACAGTTAATATTTTGCAGTGGTTTTTGTTCAAATTTATTCATTTTTAAAATGTATTCTAAAACTGTTTTTTAACATTTATATTGTGTTTTATGATTTGCTGTAAAGGACCAGAGGGTCAAAAGCACTACAATAAATTTATATTTAATTAAAAAAGAAAAATCTAAAATCTGTATTCATCAATTATCCTGCTCTTTGTGCTTGTTTTTGATATTGAGCTAAACATCACAAAGTAAAATGTGTGTCAGTCATCCAATGAAATTAGTCAAAGTAATAAATGTAAAAACACTAAACATTCAATAGTATCATTCTTTTATTATAAGAAGAGCAGGGAATCTGGAAGGGAATCAGAAAATTGTACTTTTTAAATACACCATGTTTTGAAAATGTCTATTTAGTTTATAACTTATCTACCTCACTTTTTTTAAGTTGCTTGAATATGGAAATTGAATCTATCGTATAATTCATTATTTTATATTTGGATTTCGACTGTTTTATGACAAATAAGATGAAATAAAAGTTTGTCAAAATTCTGTTGAATATACTGTTTGATTTTATATTTCAATAAGGAAATAAAAAATATAAATATTGCTTCGTTTTTTCAATAATTTTGCAAAAAAATTATGAAGTAATAAAAATTAGCCTTATACATATAATATTATGAACACAATCAATAAGAATATTAGATAATAAGCATAAAAGTTATAAATGGAAAAATAAAAAATCTCTTATATAAAAATTTCCATGATACATTGCAAAATCAGATACAATCATATTCTGAAATTTTCTATGGTTAAGTACCATTTACATGATTTTTGTATTTAAGAGATTTCTGGAAAACAAAACCATTATATGAATTTATCTAATATATGTTTCAAATTGAATTAATATCAGTTCAACTCTACAGAGGAAGTGAATATATATTAATTCAGTTTGAAACATATACTAGATGGCAATAATTAGGATTAATATATTATTAGAATAATGGAAGTTTTGAACTATAGAAATCTGAATTCCATTTATGATGTAAAGGTAGCAACTTCAAATAATATATTAAACATTCATCAGACAACTCTCTTCTGTCAATATATCAATTTGGTTTTTTATTATAACTTATTTATGAAGACAATTTAAATTTCTACATACAGACTCAAGAAAATTTTTTAAAATAATTGTTTTGAATAACAAATATAGTAAACCAAAAACTGCTTATAACATTTATCAAATAACTTGAAAAAACAGCACTAGATTGCAGCTTCACACAAAATATTTAATAAACAAACTTTATCGCTATCACTTTCAGCCTTATGGCCATCTTCAGGCAAAAAACAGAACATTCGAAAAAAGAAAACACAGTTACTATGAGAACAAGTTAAACATGATGATGTCATCTACATCAAGTTGAAGCGAGGAGAGAGAAGCAAGCTATTGAATGACCGTCTAGCATGGGATCCACCACAACCATGGAAACATGCTATAAACAAGAATATGAAGAAACTGTAAACCTTCGTATAGTGAGTGAAGCCGTCCAAATATGTGCTTAGACAATGTAGTTATTATATTATATTATACTTTTATTTTTTAGATTGTTTAAGGAATTTCTTGCATGTAACCATAATCATTTGTTTATTTTTAAGCTACTTGATGTAAATGATGTCATCATGTTTAACTTGTTCTCATAGTAACTGTATCTTTTTTCGAATGTTCTGTTTTTTGCCTGAAGATGGTCGTAAGGCTGAAAGCGTTAGCGATAAAGTTTGTTTATTAAATATTTTGTGTTAAGCTGCAACCTAGTGCTGTTTTTTCAAGTTATTTGTTTTGAATAATATAAATATATAGTAGGCTCCCAATTTATGCAGTTTCAGAGATATGCAGATGAGTAAGTCTCTTTATTTCATTGAATTTTTATAAAGTGGAAATGAAAAATTCATTAAACAATTTACTTTCTTGCAAAAATGTGATTTGTGACCTTAAATTTTCTTATATATGTTTAAAGGCATGTTCATAAATTTCATTTGGCCATACTATTTGCTAATTCACTCATTTATGTATATCAAATTTAAATATGTTGGATTTACACGATTTTCAATTTATGCAGAAATTTTTTGGACAAATTAGCTTGTAAATTCAAGTTTTTCCTGCTGTAAAGTCTCTTCCCGACTTAGGTAAATTCAACTTGTAAAATATTTTCCATAACTCTTTATATTTTTTCATATATAGAATATAAACAGCTACTGTATATGTAGGTTACAGTTTTGAACATATTAATTTGCATTATTAAAATTTCATAATACTTGATTTATTTGTGTGTTGTATATTGTTTGTTGATCTTAAGTAGCATATTATTGGTACTACAGTGGTGCCTTGGTTAACAACGGCCTCGGATAATGATGGCTTTGGTTAACAACGAGTTTATACTTCTGGGAAACGTAATGTTTTAGTATTAAAGATAAAATGGATATTTTAACAGAATATGATAATCATGTTGGAACACGGTTAGAGTTTGCACAGAGACTCGGACTATCTGTCTCAACTTTGAATACCATAATGAAAAGTCGGGATGAAATAGAAAAGTGTTATGCACGACCTCTTTCTAAAAAACACAAATCTCTTAAAAAATCGAAAACATCAGCTAAAGAGGGCCAAAAATTTCTGTGAAATCTAAAATAATTCTGTTGTTGTGGTGTATACCTCTCTATATTGAAAATAAATCTATTATAGAAATCCCACTTCCAATTTTTCTAATTACAGTATTTTCCATTGAGAATGCTAAATGCAACTGTAAAAATTCAAACATATATAAATTTATTTATACTAAACTACTAATACCTATGGGAACGAACTTTAAAATAAGATGATTTATATAATTACAGTATATAATCTTTCAAAACAGGAGAAAGATGAATAAAAAGAGAAAATCTCATTGCTATCAAAATTAATCACAAAATTTTCAGTTCCCAGATAGCTTTATTCCAATCAAAAAAGTTCTAATACAATACTAGATATGAAATGATAAATGAATTATTTTAAATAATGAGATATTTTCCTCTTGCGAAACTATTATACTGTACATACCATTTCTATCGGATACAAAAATAAATTTCAGAAAATTATTTTCAATAAAGCAGATATGTATCATACAAAAGTTCGAACTAAATTATAAATTATTTTATGAATGGAATTGAAGTAGATATATTTGAAAATTTATATACCAATATATCAACAAATAATAGTGTTTTAAATAATCGTGTGAAAAGTACCGTATTACATCGAATTTAAGCCGCAGTAGGATTTTAAAGTTGGAGAATTGGAAAAAATGATTTTTTAATAGGTATTGAAAAATACGAAACATTTTTATTTACTTAAATAGATACTAACATATATAATAAGCTACCTAATTTATTGCGAATCTTCTTTTAAAATAGCGCCAGGTATCTTCTCCCAAACATGTTCTAATCAACTTTCATCAGTTCTGTTATCATCCATGCATTTTTATGCTCAGATTATACACACCCTTAGGAAAATTTTCCTTGGATACAGTTTTTGTTTTAAAATAAAAGATGGCAATTTGTTTCCATGAGGAGTTATAAACAGTATTATAGTAATTCGTAATTTTTCTTATAATTAAAATATATCCAGATAAGACGCGATTCTACACAGCTACTATGAAACAGCAACTGAATTAAATCAGAAAAGTATGAATGGGGGACCACCGAATAAACTGTTATCAACTGTCGTAAATACTGTGCGCATGCATAGGGCGTAAATCAAAAACCCGATCGTTTGAGAGTGGGAATCGGGAGAAATAAGATGTTAAAATATTCGCTTTGAATTTAAGCCGCACACATACTTTACGACTTAAAATTTTGAATAAAAATTGCTGCTTAAATTCGATGTAATACGGTAATTATAATGACGCTAATCGCTATTATCGAGGAATTATGCCTTATTTACCAATTTACTTTAAAATGCAATAAATTTTATTTCAAATGCCCATAGTATAACTCTTACGATTCAGAAATTTTTATAAAGTGTTTTTTAGCATTTGTATGATCTTTGTGCTCAGATACAAATAATTCAGTCCATCAAATTATTTATTTATTTAATTTTTTTTTTCATATGGAATTATTACACTGGGCATTCCACTGAAATACATTTTCAATTCTTGTTTAAAATTTTTTAAGTCCATTTTCTGTAGAATTAATGATTACAAAATCTTATCGTTAGTAATTTTGGAGCAATTAGAATTGTATTAATTGGCATTATTTCAAACATATTTGAAGAATCGAGGAAAAAAACAAGTCACAATTGCAAAATTGTTGACTTAAAAATGATAGTTGTGAATTAAAGTTAAAAATTTTGAAATGTTATTTTTTTACAATAAGTTTAAGTTCATAAAACGTTAAGGGTAACTCTAGGTGTTTTCAATCAAATTTATCAAAATATAACGAAATTCCTGCTAAAAATATTTTGCAGTTTTTGTTTGATATATAAGCTTCTACAAGTAAGTCTATAGAAATTCGTCTGCTATGACCATAAGTGTGACAACAACGCCGCCCTACTGATTAAAATTTAGACCTTCACATTTTTTCTTTTGTTATTGGTAGGAGTGGAATGATCGTATATATTTATAAACCACGGGTTTTGCTGACCCATTAACTACTAGCGCAGTCTATCCAGTAGTTTAAATATAGATCGTTGGGTTTCTTTTGTCGTTTGAATTGGAATAAGATATGAATTTCACATTTTATACATAATTAGAATGGCAAGATCAGAAGTTTGTAAAGAATTACCTGGAGAATTACCTAGTATTACCTAGGAGAATTACCTGATGCACTCAAGCTCTATGATATTAAAAAAATTCCTTAAATTAATTCCTTTTTTTTACTTTAGGAATACAATCAGAATATTTAGCAAGTTTCTGAATATTTAGCAAATTAATGTCCAACTACACAATACAAAATGAAGAAAAAATAATAGTATACGTTTTTATAAAATGAGTTAATTTACGTTAAATATATTTGAAATACATCAATTTTTAAAGAATAAAAATATATCTTTGAATAAAGAATAGCTACTAAATGTTTTCGTTGATACAAATTTTATTTCCCAATACATAATTTGCATAAAATACATATAATATTGTTTAATTTTTTAAGAATTCATCCTCGATGACCTTTAAATCTATTTTTCTCCTTCCTTGAAACATTAGATGATTAGGAAAATTCGAAATTTGGAATATTTTGCACACTTCATTCGAAATGATCGAAAATCTGTATTTATAAAAAATTATAATACCGGTAATAAAATGATTTAGTACTCCATATTGGGGTACTACACCTATTTATTAATTATTAAGATCTGGCCATCATTCTTATTAAAATAAATGGGGTACGTCTGGCCCTGATCTGGCCATCAAAACAAAGTCAATTTGCCATATCGCCGAATGCACAGATTGTGGTCGAATGTATGTTTGCGAAAGTATCCGTCCAATAACGCAACAACGTAGCGGATGGCTTTGTTTTTATAATATTGAGCTGATTTTTTGTGTGTGTAATATATTTATTTTTAATTAATTTGTAATATACAATATTTTCCAAATACTGTAGTATTATCTGAGTATTGTACAGTAAAAGATTATTTATCTGGCAACTTACCTATACATGTATTTGTTTGTTTCAAGATGGCGACCCACATGTGTGTAAATTATAAATCTAGCGAACAGAAAGATTCTAATAGAGGTAATTCGATAGTCAATCTTTTGGATAAGAATCTAATTTCACTCTCTGAGTTAGGCGCGTCGCTAATACAAATCTAAATAATGTTTTAACTGAATAATGAAATGATTATAATCAGCTGTCGGTGGGGGCGAATCTTTAATTTTCCTGTTAAAACAGTATTTATTTACTACCAAGGACGTGTTGGATATAGGCTTGTTTTAGGTTCGTGTTAGTGTTACCCATTCTTATTATGGTAATTATTCATTCAAATAATAACATATTAATTTGTGCACAGCAGTAAGATTTTAGTTCTTTAAATTTTCCACAAAAAATAAAATGTTCTAATTGATTATCTACTATATATGCTATTTTCAAATCTAACAATATTGATTTACATTTTTTCAACATCTGTTGAAATAAATGTAATTTTCAAACATGAATTTTCCTTAAACAAAAACCAAAATATTAGCATTAAAGTTTTTAAACAAAAATCTTGTACTGTTAACAGATAATTTGCAAGTTTATATACATGACAGATAAATGGATCTTAAACTCTTTAATTTATATTTAAAATAACATATCTAGAAATCGAGTAATAAAAAGTTAACTGATTTTAAAATACTGTATATACGGTACATGCTGAGAAAATATGATTAAAATAGTGCGTGTTGACTTATTTTTGTCAGAAAATTTTGATATTAAGGGTGCATTTCTTTATTGGACCGATTAGACTAGTGGTGGCGGAAGTTATTTATTTCTTTTCGAAGGGATCTTTGGCTTAAAAATTCGTGCTAATCAATCTCTACATTGTGGTCTGGAGAATGTGTGTATATATATATAGATCATTAAAAAGTTTGCTATATAGGCGATGTGTAGTCGTCACAAGGGAAGGTAGATTTGCCATACATCCAGAATTGGATTTCAGTAGTTGTATGGGACTGGAACGGTTGAGTTTAGATGTGATCACAATACACTTAGGGTGCATTTCTTTATTGGACGGTTTTCTCACCGATTAGACTAGTGGTGGCGGAAGTTATTTATTTCTTTTTGAGAATGATACGGACATCTTTCATTTTTCTCGTGATTGAAAGGAGAGTTAGTTTTGATCCAATCACATGAAAAACGAAATATGTCAGTGTCATTTTCGAGAAAAAATAAACAACTTCCGCCACCTATCAGTCTAATCTGTGAGAAAACATTCCAATAAAGAAATGCACCCTTCTTAAACTCTTTAATTTATATTTAAAATAACATATCTAGAAATCGAGTAATAAAAAGTTGACTGATTTTACAATACTGTATATACGGTACATGCTGGGAAAACCACATGAAAAACGAAATATGTCAGTGTCATTTTCGAGAAAAAATAAACAACTTCCGCCACCCATCAGTCTAATCGGTGAGAAAACATTCCAATAAAGAAATGCACCCTAATAAAATTAAGACTTTTTTATAAACAAATGATGTAAGATTCTTCACATACCAAAGAAAACATGATTAAAATAGTGCGTGTTGACTTATTTTTGTCAGAAAATTTTGATATTAATAAAATTAAGACTTTTTTTATAAACAAATGATGTAAGATTCTTCACATACCACAGTAATATAGACTGAAAAAATTTTTTACAATAACCGACAGAATGCATCCTTAAAAATGGAAAGCTGCTGTATGGGTTGCCAGCGCATCTTAATTTGATTAGATCAATAATTAAAAATTGATATTGTATGTTAACTGATATGAGTTTTTTTTTATCATTCATTCATTTTTTTCTATTAGTTATTTAATAACAATTTAATTTTATTTTATCATTATAAATTTTAGAGGTATGGTTGATTAAAAAGGGAATATTATTAATTTAAATATATAGCTTAAATATATAAAATTATATGCATAGAAAAGGATATTTTGCTAAAGGTGAATCAATTTGTTTCTTTCCTTTCGTAATTAATTCATTTCGTCTTTCTTTCATTAATTTCCGTAAATCATTTTGAGTTGCACTCTTCTTTGTGGAAGTCGCCATCTTTGATTAAACGTGACGTCTTTTTGGAAAAAGTTATATTTATTTCAAATAAATATGTTTAATTATAAATGGATGACAATAGTTTAATTATTCGTAATATTTGTTTTATAACATTAATTGAAAATTAGATTTTCTATTCAATAATCATATGTGAATGCTCTTCAAATTATTTTCGCAAAAATAAAATTGTATTCATTAGAAATAATCTACTACTGTAGTAGCTTTTTAATTTAGTAAAGAAGAGAGGGTTTAAATAGAGAGTATGGTTTTAAAATTTCTCTTAAGGTAAAAAATTTTTATTTATAACTTTATTTCCTTCTGTAACACAATAAAAATATTAAGATTTATGGATTTTTATATCCCATCAAAGTTTTCTAGCAACGTTAATTTCATTATAAATTTTCGTATAGAACAAACTAGCCGGTATAATTGAATTAGATTTGTTTATTCCATCTATCAACTTCATGATCAATTTATACAAATAATTCTATATTAGTTTATTATCAGAGATGATTTGGATGCGAAATATTGCACACAACTTTTCCTATAAGAAATTTGCGATATTTCGTTGTTTATTCCATCTATCAACTTCATGATCAATTTATACAAATAATTCTATATTAGTTTACTATCAGAGATGATTTGGATGCGAAATATTGCACACAACCTTTCGTATAAGAAATTTGCGATATTTGGCTATATACAGTGGGCAAAAAAATATTTGCACACCTTATTATTTTGTTTATATAAACAAAATTCCTACATAAATAAGTGCAAAACTAATTGAAGAATATAAATAAAATATACAAAAAAATTTTATATCTGACTTCATATGTATACAAAAATAATAAATAACAACAAAATGAGATTTTTGTATGTCAAAAAAAGTATCTGCACCTTAGCAAATATAAACAAAAACAAGACAGTTTCAAAATTAAATAAAATGATACTAGTATTTACAAGTTAGTATGCATGCCTTTTGCCTCAATTACTGCATGCAACTCCCTGGGCATTGAGTCTGCTAATTTTTTAGTTGTTTCTACTCTGATTTTCATCTATTCTTCACTAAGCACTTGTCTAAGTTCTGTTTTATTGTGAATTTTCCTTTACCTCACTTTCAAATCTAACAAATACTATAACTTCTCAATAGGATTAAGAGCTGGTGATTGTGGGGGAACTTTTAGCGTTCTTCTCACATAGTAAAGCAACAACAACCTTGTTACATTTGCTGAATATTTAGGATCATTATCTTGCTGAAAATAGAAAGAATCTTCAATTTCTAATTTTCAGACACTAGCCAATAAATTATCTCGCAATACGTTAATATAATGTATAGCTTTCATATTACCTTCAATAAAATCACAAGACAGTTTCAAAATTAAATAAAATGATACTAGTATTTACAAGTTAGTATGCATGCTTTTTGCCTCAATTACTGCATGCAACTCCCTGGGCATTCAGTCTACTAATTTTTTAGTTGTTTCTACTCTGATTTTCATCTCTTCTTCACTAAGCACTTGTCTAAGTTCTGTTTTGTTGTGAATTTTTCTTTACCTCACTTTCAAATCTAACAAATACCATAACTTCTCAATAGGATTAAGAGCTGGTGATTGTGGGGGAACTTTTAGCGTTCTTCTCACATAGTAAAGCAACAACAACCTTGTTACATTTGCTGAATATTTAGGATCATTATCTTGCTGAAAATAGAAAGAATCTTCAATTTCTAATTTTCAGACACTAGCCAATAAATTATCTCGCAATACGTTAATATAATGTATAGCTTTCATATTACCTTCAATAAAATCCATATTCCAACTCCATTAAAAGCCATACATCCCCAAACTGTCACATGCCCATCACCATGCTTTACAGTTGGTCTTAAATTTTTTGTCTCAAGGGAGGTGTTTGGCTTTCATCATGCATGTTTCTTTCCATCAGAACCAAAAATATTGAACTTGCTTTTATTGGAAAATATGCTTTGCTCTGTGGTGGCTATGCATTGTCTATATAGCAGGCTTTCTTCTTGAATATATTGCATATGTGTGTTCCCCAGACCACGATGTACAGATGGACTAACATAAATCTTTAAACCAACATACATTGTAGTCTGGAGAACGCACGTATATATTCATTAAGAAAACCTGCTATATAGACGAATTGTAGGCATCACACAGGGAAGGTAAATCTTTACCGTTTGTTGACATAAGCTTTGGCAAATTCAAGTCTTTTTTGATACATTGTAGTCTGGAGAACGCACGTATATATTCATTAAGAAAACCTGCTATATAGACAAATTGTAGCCATCACACAGGGAAGGTAAATCTTTAGCGTTTGTTGACATAAGCTTTGGCAAATTCAAGTCTTTTTTGCCTGTTTGTTTCATTGATATAAGGTTTCTTCCTGGCTGACCTGCCTCGAGTATTGCTTTGTGAAGAACATTGTGAATAGTTTGAGGACTGACATCATTGATATAAGGTTTCTTCCTGGCTGACCTGCCTCGAATATTGCTTTGTGAAGAACATTGTGAATAGTTTGAGGACTGACTTTGATCCCTAATGTTAAAGCAATATCAGTAGCTAATTCTCTGGAACTTACAAAGGAATTTTTTGATGTTTGCTTAATGATGTTACTCCTTACTTACATTAGCTGTTTGGATGCCCAGATCATAATTTATTCTCTGTATTATCACTCTCTATCCTCTTATTTATTATATATCAAACATTAGAAAAGTTTAAATTTAGATTCTTTCCAAATTCATGATAACTAAATTCACAGTTATGGAGCTATAATCTGTTATCGTTTTTTCACACAGCCTGCATGAATTTTAATATTAATAACATAAAACCTTATTAATTTTGATACAAAATTATAAACATTTCATTTTGAAACTGGTGACATAAACAAGAATTTAAATAATGCTTTCCCGCTTTGCAACAGAAAACTCAGATTTTTTTGGAGCCATGATATCTGAAGAAAATTAAAATGCACAAATTTTATTGTTTAATGCAGTGGTCCCCAACGTGGAGCGCACGCCCCACAGAAGGGCAATTTGATTTTTAAGGGGGGCAATTCGAGAATAAGTTATTAACCGTGAATTTTTTGCTTCTTATGGACCTGTTTGTTATTAATTCCTCTGCCAAAAGTGCATTAAGGCAAGTTGTTGAAAATTTACATAATACAATGTTTTGATGCTTTAAAGCAGGAAGTTGTAATGTGTGCAAATACTTTTTTGACATGAAAAAATAGAAATTTAATTTTTGTATATATATTTCTCTTAATTAGTATAAAAAGATAGAAACACGTGTCAATGTTTATTATAAAAACCGAAATACTAGGAAAAAACTTGCTGAGTGTATTGTGACCACTAATTAAAATGGCCAAGAACAAACAAACAAGTACCGCAAAATAGAAATTTAATTTTTGTATATATATTTCTCTTAATTAGTATAAAAAGATAGAAAGACGTGTCAATGTTTATTATAAAAACCGAAATACTAGAAAAAAACTTGCTGAGTGTATTGTGACCACTAATTAAAATGGTCAAGAACAAACAAACAAGTACCGCACACACGTGCAAACAATTAAAAGAGTCCCTTACAGATACCCATAAAACAAAGCATTACCCGACAGAATAGACCGAAAAACAAAAATGGTGTCACAGCTACTGACGCTATGTTTCACTTAAAACTACAAAAATTGAAATCTAAGACTTGCACTATTAATAAGAGCTAAAATAAAAATAAAAACAAAGCAAGACCTTCTCATTCCAAAATATAAAACCAAAAACCGTTACAATGGTTTTTGGCAAGATGCTAAAAGTGCAGGAAACTACACAAAAAGAGTTTTTCAAAATTTAAAAGTACCTTTGTGATAAGACTAGCACTATTAATAAGAGCTAAAATAAAAATAAAAACAAAGCAAGACCTTCTCAGTCCAAAATATAAAACCAAAAACCGTTACAACGGTTTTTGGCACGATGCTAAAAGTGCAGGAAACTACACAAAAAGAGTTATTCAAAATTTAAAAGTACCTTTGTAAAGCTTTCATTTTCCACTTTCAGATGATATAACACACACTAAATAAAAATTCCAAAATCCAGCACAAACTAGACCAAGAGGAGGAGTACACAAACTACAGACATTCTCTTCTTGATTCTACTAATTGTGTCACAAATACAGGCTATGAAACTACTGTGTATAGAAATCAGACATACGTAACAAGCATTATACTGAAATGGTCGAATGACCTGCCAAAGCGCAAAAAAGTGGTTTTTAGAGCATATTTTAGAAGACTGTTGATGTGTTGCATAACAGATGAAGCAAAAAAGGCAGAGAAAAAATACATCTTTAAAGAAGGCTGAAAACATGGATATGATGATAATTTTATCCAAAAGATTTATAAAGAAATGATCAAGAATAGAGGTAGTGTAGTACTAAATGTGTCAACTAATAGAGGATCAGCATCGGACCAACAAGAACAGCAAAAGTATATATCATTACCGTATGAAATAGATACGTGTAAACCCTTCAGAGAAGTAGCGAAAAGAACAGAGATTACATTGGCACCTAAGAGAAATTGAACTTTATTTTCTGCACTGAGAAATGATATAAAGCCCTATCCAAAACAGCAATTATCAGGGGTATATACAATTCCTATGTATAATAAAACTATACGACAGCACGTGTAAACCCTTCAGAGAAGTAGCAAAAAGAACAGAGATTACATTGGCACCTAAGAGAAATTGAACTTTATTTTCTGCACTGAGAAATGATATAAAGCCCTATCCAAAACAGCAATTATCAGGGGTATATACAATTCCTATGTATAATAAAACTATAGGACAGCATGAGGAATATATTGGAGTAATAATGAGGAATCTCTCCCAAAGGATCAATAAACATCAACAAGATATTATGAACGCCCATTTAAGTACATCACTGGCTAAGAGGTTTTACGAATATGAAGTGGATATAGATTGGAAACATGCAAGAATTATAAGAACAGGTTTTGAACACAAACATGTGTATCTACAAGAATTGTTAGTTATAGCAGAAAGGGGAATGCACGAGAATGTTATAAGCCAGACAGGCTGGCGGCTGGCGGGCCGCATTCGTCCTGCAAAGTAATTTTGTACGGCCTGCGAAAATGTTTTATCTATTTGTTTAAATCGCGATGTTATCGATATATATATCGTTGGTTTAAATCAGCCATTCTCAACCTGCGGCTCGCGGGCCAAATCTGGTGTATTACGTGCGGCCAGGAACGCACAATCATGAATTTAATAAAAGTGCGGAATTTTTCTCCCACATGCAAAAAATAAAAATAATTCTGATATAAAATTTTTTAAATATGGAAAAATTAGAATTTTCCTAATTTGCTAGCTCCTTCCTGCTGCACTCATAAAATTTTACAGGTCATAGGTCAGTTTGGAAAACATTTGACCTATGGCATTCACGAACTGAGAAGTCGAGTTTTTGTAGACGATTTTTTAGAAGTCAGATTTTTTCACGTTGCACTCATAAAATTTTACAGGTCATGGTCAGTTTGGAAAACATTGACCTATGGCATTCACGAACTGAGAAGTCAAGTTTTTGTAGACGATTTTTTAGAAGTCAGATGTTTTCACCTGACACCAACCGATTGCCGACTGCTGATATAGCAGGTTGTGGCCCGCTTAATGTAGCGACCAAATGTATGTGGCCCAGAGAAAAAAAAGGTTGAGAATCACTGATTTAAATACACGCTACAGTCAGAAAATTATTACAGTTTAACATTATATAATTATGAGATCATAAAAGTTATTTTCATATCTTTATAAGAAAAAATGAAAGTAATTACAAATAAATATTGTCCTTTCATTACAATTTTGTTTGAAAATATTCGGCTCTTCATTTCCTTTCGAATGGCGCATTCGGGTCCTTTCATTACAATTTTGTTTAAAAATATTCGGCTCTTCATTTCCTTTCGAATGGTGCATTCGGCCCTCCAAATTTATGGCAGTGTACTTATTTTGTTTCATACATATATCAATCTCTCGCTTGAATCTGAGCTGTTGTTAAGATTTAATTTTGTATCATCATCATCATTATTATTATAAAGGCAATTATTTTAAATACCGTATATACTTGTGTATAAGCCGAGGTTTTTTTCTCAAAAAAAATTTCTGAAGTGGGGGTTTGCTTATACACGGCATCAAAAAAAATCAACTTTTTTTTTGGCTGGAGAAATTGAAGTAATAAGCAAAACCATAACTTATTGAGCGTTTTGCTGGAGAAATTGAAGTAATAAGCAAAACCATAACTTATTGAACATATATCCTGAAGACCCAGAAGGAAATTTTGCAATAATTCATTTAATACGATACCAGATATAATTTTATTTTACCTCGATGTGATTGAGCGCATCACGTCACCGACTCCAACCTGCCATAATCAGATAGACGACAATCTCACAGGCTACGCTGCATTGCCCGATATGATGTGACACAAAAACTTGACAATCAATCAAGAATCTTATCTAGGATTCATATTTGAGTGAAAAAACATATTTATTTTCATTATTATTAATTAAGTATGTTTCAATTCATTCACTAGTAATTGATAAATACTTATTATATTTAACTTATCGATCTCCCTCGTTGGCGTCTCCACCTTGTTGTGGTGAGGGAGAGCTTGCATGTTCCAAGAATTCTGAGAGCTATGCCAGTGGTAGCTTTGCTACTGATAGGGTCTCCCATGCCGGACAGGTCAAAGGTAAGGGGCCAGACTAAGAGAGAGCCCTACCCAAACTAGGGTGTGAGTGTAAATAATTCAGATCAATTTCAAAAGTGAAAAATATACTTTAATAAACTTGAAGATCTTTCAGCTTTACTAAGCAATCTCAGCAAATCATACATAACGTATAAGAATTCGAATGTAAACTCTTAGTAAGAACATAATTTAAAATTAAAAATTAATATTATAACATTGTATAAAAAATACTTACACATTAAAAATAATACATAATAGAATAAAACGAATTAATAAAAATATTTAGTCATTATATTATTGCATTTTAAACTAGCAACTGTGGCGGTACTACAGAAGGCTGATTTTCATTTATCACGTGGTATTGTTTTTTATAATCTTGTATAATTAATGACTCCGCAATTTTTATATCTTCCGAATTATTTAGCTGTTTAATAATTTTTGATTGGTCCCAGGCAAAAATTATTCTCTAAAAATTATATACTCATAAAATGCTGCTCTGGCCAGTTCATTTCATGGGTATAACATCACCATCCACTGGGACCAGGCAAAAATTATTAAACAACTAAATAATTCGGAAGATATAAAAATTGCAGTGTCATTAATTATACAAGATTATAAAAAACAATACCACGTGATATACGACAATCAGCCTTCTGTAATACCACCACAGTGGCTGGTTTAAAATGCTATAATATAATGACTAAATATTTTTATTACTTTTATTATTTTGTTTTATTCTACTATATATTATTTTTAATATGTAAATATTTTTTATACAATGTTATAATATTAATTTTTAATTTTAAATTATGTTCTTACTAAGTTTTTATGTTCAAATTCTTATACGTTATGTATGATTTCTGAAGATAGCTTAGTAAAGCTGAAAGATCTTCAAGTTTATTAAAGTATATTTTCCACTTTTGAAATTGAGCTGTATTATTTACATTTAGTAAGAAGTGGGATGAAATTATGCATTACTAAGGTAAGAGGTATCGTGCTGAGAGTTGAGTAGCACTGGGGTAGTAAAAGATGCAGTGTCTCTAACAATCCCTTCAAGACACCTGGCGAAACCTTGCCGTAGTTAGCCTTCCGCCATATTGGAGAATAACCCGGCAGTGACTTTTTGTGTTTCCACCAGTTTGTCCTTTTATCATGGATATTGATAAAAATGATAAAACTTTGGTAACTGTTAAGACTTTTTCTGGGGAGATTGCTTCTCCGCCCCGCTACGGTGATGGTGGTCCTGGTACAACACTGAGGGAGCCAGGACCACTGGTGTGCCCCAGGGCAGTGGGATGGTAGAGAGGTCTCCTGGAGTCCTTATTGCCTCCAGGAGTAAACCCAGTCTGCGAAAGGCACGTTTGTCTGGAGCAGCTAGGCGAAAACAGAGGAAGGCTAGGAGAGAAGCTGCTGGTACTGATGGTGTTCAGCTACTGGGTAGCATTTCTCAACTGGCTTCTTTGTCTGATTCTCCTGCTGATACTCTTGGTGTTGGCAAGCAAACCAGATCTGTGATTTCTACCCCCTCTTCTGAGGAGGTAAGACCTGCTAAGAGGACCCAGAACTCTCAGTCTGGATCATATTCGGAAGCTCTGGCTTCTCTTCAGTTAGCTGTCATCAAGGAGGGTTATCCAGATTCCAAGATGGTGGCTGACGAAGTTGATCTCATTTTGGGGAAGATCTTGAGTGGTGTGAATAGGATCCCTTCCGGAGAGACTTTACCGCTGCTCAAGGGCTATACCTTGGATTATGGTGCACTCATTTATACTTGTATGAATCAGTTCACCTATCAATAGCTCACCCAATTTTTAGATGGGTGTACTCTTGGGCAGGGGATTCGCTTAAGGGTTATTCCTGCAAAGAATCTACCCAAGCCTGTGAAGTTGGCTTATCGCACTGCAGATAACCATATGCAGGATGCAAACCAATTTTTGGCTCGACTCCAAGCATTCAATCCATGTTTCAAGACCGAGAACTGGAGGATCTTGGGTCATAATAAGGATGCTAAGAGACAGTGTCTTATTTTGATGATTGATCTTGCTTCGGCAAAGGCCATTAATTTTAAGGCTTCTTCTGGGGTCGATCAAGGGACCTTTAAGGTACTTTCGGATCCTAATTCTAAGTCTGGGAGACCGATAGCTTCAGTGATTGCTCCCAAAAAGGGGCATGAACTGGTCGGGCTCACTGATAAGGATCGGGTTTCCGGGGGTACCACTGGTCCTTCCGATGCCCAGTCAACGGAGGAGGGCATGGAACTTTGCCCACCTTAGGTACCTGTAATGTTATGGGTCTGAGAGTAATTCAGATCAACCTCCAGCACTCCCAAACTGCCTCTGCCCTTTTGGGTCAATTGCTCATGGGGCTGTTATGACCTCACTCTTATTCAAGAGCCATGGCACTATAAGGGCCAAATACGGGGTTTTCACTGTAAGAAAGGTAAATTGCTTTCTTTTACTTCTTGTTCTTCTGATAGTGGTCCTCAGACTTATGTTTTCATCACGAATAAGGTATGTGTGTCACCTGTTTGGGACTATTGTTTTAGAGACCTTACAACTGTTCGGGTATTGACGTCACATGACGACACATTACGTAGGAGGTATGCGCATAGGCATACCGTGTCTAACTGTATCGTGGTCTCTATCTAGCGCTCTAGCCATGCCTCGATGTAATCAGTGACTACTCTACTTGGCTTAGGGTTACTGTCGTACCTATTGTTTAAAACAGTTTCTTGTTATATTTGTGATAAAATCATCCAAAAATATAATTTTGTATAGTTATGTACTAAAACAATTTGGGTTATAAAAATTAAATTTGAAGTGTTCCAAGCATTTGTTTAAATGATTAAAACAATTACATTAAATTATAAAATATGCGAAATAAAAGTTTTACTATTCGAAGACTTTTATAATTCTAAATATTATTTAATGTGAAATACAATATAGTTTATACGAACTCAAATTTTGTACACTTCATTAGTGCGGATGTCCAAAGTGTCCAATAGGACGCCTATCACATATGTATAATTTCTAATTAGTCTATATTTTCGTATAAATGTTCTTAAATTAATAGTGCATGAACAATCAAAAACAATCATTTGAAGAGAGAAGACTGCATAATGTATGCATTAAAATTAATAGTTTCATACGCAAAAATTATCCTGAATCATAGACAAATTATTTTTATTACTATAATATAAAGTAACTATAATTGGTAGATTTATGTAATCCTTAAATACACTATACAGATTCAGAGCCATGATTGATGTTTATAATTACTGTATTTTAAAAATAAAATAATTTTTTTTTATTATTTCCTTCAATGACAAGAAACGGGTCAGGTGCCGCAATACCGGATGCGTGCTCTAAGTTGTTATAAATGCTTCCTTTTCTAAACATTTTCTTAAAAATAATGTTGATTCTGAATTGTTATTTAATAATTTTTGTAGTATTTATTCTAAAGTTTAACAGTAGGCACAATGTACTAGTTATTTGTTAATCAGCAATATTTTCTGATTCGCTTTTGAATGACTGTAATAAATTAATACTGTCTTTTAACCATATCTTTAACTAGAAATTGCATCACAGAAATCGATTTATGGATTTGTCGATATTTTGAACGCTATATCGCGATTTTAATAAGATTCAGATAATTAGCTAAAAAATGTACAATAGCACTGAACTTCTAAACACCTGCAACACACATTTTATAATAACTTTTAAACATTTTATATCAATAGTATATTATTGCCATTGATCATTATAAGCATTTTCTCTCTAGTCTTAACTAGTATCTTCAAATAATATTCATAACTTAAAGAAACCATTTCCTAAATAAATTATGACAGATAAAAAATTTAAAGTATTAACAAACCAATATTAAATGAACGTCACGTATGTATATGTAGTCAATCCATATTCTATTGAATCAAAATAAAGGGAATATGGATTATCCCTTCTTCATAAACATCTTTTAAACATTTCATTGTTCAGCTGTTTTAGACTGAATAATAAATTGAAATGTTAGGTCTGCTAATAAGATTAGAGATCTTATCAGCATACCTAACATTTCAATTTATTATTCGGCTAAGACAATTAACATTAATGTGAATAGTTGTAAAAATTCATCATTATGAATTGTCAGTTATACACATTGAGCAAGCCGAGCATCTCGAACTATTTTAGTCTAATAATATATGTAAAAATAATGACTCTTGGCATTCATTTAATCTCATTGTTTATTTTTTATTTGGAGTATTTTTGTGTGTTTTGTAATATAAACTTTAGCACTCACTAAACTTTTTCCTTCCTGTCTATTGTCTAAACTTAATATTGTTGCAAGTGCAATTCATTTGCACACTTAAAGATCAATATCATGAAACCTTGATATAAATTTAGCAGTTGACGTCACATGACGACACATTACGTAGGAGGTATGCGCATAGGCATACTGTGTCTAAGTGTATCGTGGATGTGATTCAACTGCCGAGCGGAGACAGTTAGTCAGAATTCTGACAGGTGTGATAATTTTCGTACTCGCACCAAATGCAGATTTTAGGATTTAATGCCGAAAATTTTAATGATGGTGTGTGGATAAGTGGCAACTCCAGAGTTCAGATGCTGTTGGAGACACGCAGAAGTAAAGACGACTAATTTAAATAATATAAACAAAAGCATTTATTAATATTAAACTAAAATATACAAAAAAATAACTTTCGCAAAGAATAACCCAGACAATTACGAAAATGAATATACACAAAATGTTAACTCTGACACAAATAGACTAAATCGAGAAAAACCAATGAAACCTTTCAAATTGTATCTATAATAACCTGTCTTAACCTTAATGAAATTTTTGCCCATCTATAAACAATACCTTTAGAGAGAAAGTTGTCTCAATACTCCTTCTTTTCTTCAAAACTTGATTTCACACGTTTTTATGGTGAGTTCAATAAACAGTTACTGCAAAACGGAAGACACTGAAAGAGATATCTGGACAAGACGATGGACACATCAAAAAGTGTCGAGACAGGACTGACTTCCAACTTCCCGAAGTATCGTCTGTCCCTACCCCTCAATGTCTTCACCAATCCTGACAAGTGAGGGAAGGGATTTGAATTGTTTCTTGAACCCCATTCACTCTCTCTGATGATTTTTTTCTTCCTAGGATTGGCGGCAGAACTGTCAAGATTTGATTTTTATGGCTTGTAGTTCCCGGTCAATTTTGATCATCTTAATGTCAGTTGAAAAGACTATTTTCTCTCTCAAGGCATTGCTTATAAAGAGTTTTGTATTTAAGAGAGTAAAATTCTTACCCAGGCCAAAAAAATCATTCAAAAATTCTAGTCTAAAGATTTTCTTGGTTTCATTAGCTTTTCTTTGTTCTTAGGATTACATAGCTTTAAATAATAGATTTTTAACAAATTATAATCATAACATTGATTTAATATCATGTTCTAACATTATATAAGTACTACTTGATATTTGGAATATTCATTTAACATATATATATTCTAACATTCGTGATTTAATATTCTAAATTTTAGCATCGCTAATACCGAAAGCGTTTTTGTTATATATTAAACTTTGTTATTTCTCACTGCTTAATGTGCTGTTATTTTGAATGTTAATATAGAAATATAAAAAAAAAAAAAAAATATATATATATAGACAAAGGAAGGGAACAGTTGGCTTTGAAGGATGGTATCGAAAAATTGGTGACAGTAATATATCTGTGTTTGATCTGTCAGCTAGTAACAATACACTTTTGTCTCCGGTGACTGTTTATAAGAACACTTGCACAAATGTCTCCAAGATGAACACATGTGCACAAGCCATTACTTTTAAGACATATATATAGAAAAGGGGATTGGAATCTCACAGTTTTGTTCATGGCTTTAAAATGTCCTGGAAATTCTTTGATTTAGTATTTTAAAAAATTTTTAAAGTTTCTTCAGTTTAGTATTTATCAGCATTTTATTTGTTGAGGTCAATTGAATTTGAATTTGTGTAGTCAAGTAGCAATATCCAAGTATTACACGTATGCAATAACTTTGTTTTTGTTTGTTGTTGTACTGATTGACAGGACTTTTTATAATGGTATGCATTGGTATAGCAAACCAGCACTCATTTTTGAAATCTAACAAAGGTTTGTGGTCAGTCTGTTGAATACACAGTATAAAAGAATATTGATACCTGATTTTTTTTACAAACAAGCACTTCTGATTGGAATTACTCAAGAACCCATAAAATTTAAAACCCTAAATTTAGATTAAACTATTATTAAATTAAACATTTTATTCACGTAATGAATTAATTTAATTCATATAGAAGTTTTGTAAAATTTTTGATTAATATAAAATAACTATTATTCATCAGTTTTATACTTCAATAATAATTACTATTATTTTATTCTATTTTGATGATAATTAATAAATATAATACTGTAATTTGAAATTTTCAGACCAGATTGAATTTTATTTTGAAATTTTGCCTTGATTCAAATTTCAAATAGTTCACTTATCATTAATTAATCTATAATTAAGTTATAGTTATGCCCAAACTGGCTCATAAGCAAACATTTATTTTTGGACCACTTTGTGAAATTTTAATTATATTTTATATACAATGTATATTAATCAGTATCATTTTTGTGATAGCTCATATTTTTAGCCCTCTATTTAAACTAATATAAAATAAAGGTGATTAGCTAACTTTAGTTGAAAATGGTATCATATTAATATGTGAAATGCATAAGAAATGTTATTTTGCAAAATTAATTAGCTATGTGATATTGATGTTTAAAAATTAAACAGGAGAATTTCACATTGGAAGGTTGCAATATTCAAAGTTATCAATAAATAACAGTCATATCTAATGATAAATGACTTTGCAAGTTCCAGAGTCCTGCTTGGCTACTGGAAAATAAATTCTAAAATAATTAAATGATTTTAATACTAAAGCCTCATTCACATTAGACTAATGTGAATGAGTCTTGTAATCAACTATTGCTTGAAGATAAGAAACTTGAAGCAAATAAATATCTGTTCATATTTGATCAGGTTATTAAAGCAAATAGATTAAATCAAAATGCCAGCTTGAAATAATAGATGTTGGAGTTGTTTTAATCATCATCCATCCAGCTTTTGTATATGTAGCACTTTCTATGCTTATTGCTATCACTGACTAAAACATATTTTGTTATTTAATAGTTCAAACAACTGTCAGGAATTTTTGATTATTAAATTTTAGAAGATCTTTTTGGTCTAAAGTTTTTGGTCTTAAGTGATCTTAAGAAGATCACTTAAGACCAAAAATCTGGTTGGAAAAAGCAGGCATTTTGAAATGCAATAGAAAAGTTCTATATCTAATTACTTTAATATAAAAAACCTACTTACTTTATAATCAATCATAAATACAGTAATAATAATATTCCCAAAACAGATATTGTAGAAAAACCATTTAATTACAGGAATATCTCGATTGCTGCAGTTTCGATTATCGTGATTCTCGATTTATCGCAGTTTATAATTTGATACCAAATCCAATTATTGCACTCCAAATTCGAATTATTGTGGCCGCGAGATGTATCTCACTACATATGCAATCAGAATTACATTTAGTTCGAGGTGCCATTCTCCAGGTAGTGCTTCGTTTTTACCAACGGCATCTGCTTACCACTCACCAATAACTGTCCATCTTTGTCTGAAGTATATGTGGATATTTATTTCTCTTCTTATTTATTACTACAATGAATGCTAAAAGAAACAAGGATGATAACAAGTGTATAGCTATCAAGAAGAAAAATAGAATGATCAGTTTAGAAGATTAGCATGTTTAATACATTTCTTTTTTACTTCATATATAAAATTTAATTAATAGATTTGAAAAATCCTTGGGAATGATCACCCATTTTACACGCATTATTTATCTCGATTATCACAAATTCTATTATTGCAGTATTTTTTGTGACAACAATAACTGTATAATCTAGGTATTCCTGTTATATATTTTACTGTATACCAGGTTTGCAGAGTCGGATGGTAAATGATCCGACTCTGACTCCGACTTCAGGCAGTTCAAAAATCCGACTCCGACTTCACCCAAAAACCTCTTACTCTGCAACCTAGGATTGCAGAATCAGATGACAAATGATCCAATTCAGACTCCACCTTTTAAAAAAGTCTGACTCCGACTCCCTAAAATTTGTAAGGTCTGACTCCGACTCCGGGCAGTTTAAAATTCTGACTCTGACTCTGCAACCCTGCTGTATATTGTATATATTTCAAAAAAACCTTTAAGTCCGTTATAGCACAAATTCACTGTGGGGAAAACTTTTTAAAAACAGAGAAACGCTTTCAGCTTTCTGACTCAGAATGAAAGCTGAAAGCGCTTCTCTGTTTTTAAAAAGTTTTTTCCACTGAATTTGTGCTCTAACGGACTTAAGGTTTTATGATAATAAGTGGAAGTTTGGTTATATATATTCGTATATATTTTAATTCATAATATAGGAGGATAAAAAGAGATTTAAATTATTTAAAAATAGATTAATTAGAGTTTCAAAAATAAATATAGTAATATTCTTTCATAATTTAATAAATTATTTATAATTTAAACTTACAATAATTAATAAATGAGCCATATGAACCCAGACTGAGTAAAACAATTTGGAAAGTAACTTGTGCAATGCAAAATATAGCACTTATTCCTATTACAGATTTTAAATAACGACCAGTATGACCTGAAAATATAAAATTTACTGATTATTAGAATCATATAAATTAATTGTCATATTTAAATTCACTAACCTTTTACTATGGAATTAGAAGATGGCCTAGGTAGCAATGGTGCTATCAACAGCAAGATGAGATACACAAATGAAAATGCATTAAATCTAAATATCACAGCTAATGAAAGAATGAAACATAGTAAATTATAAACAATAATGAAATATAATAAAATTAAACTGAAAATAATAACATTTAAAACAGTTATTTAAAATTGTTCAATCTATACATACATATTAAATTAATATAATGATAATTATATCTGAAAATAAAGTACAGGCCAATCCTAGTTTACAAGACTGTTATATAAGAGGCCCAGATTTTTCAAGAAAAATAATCTGTACCAAAATTTGATTTAAGAGTCTTTAAATCAGTTTCATAAAAAATTTATAATGAGCCAAACTTCTAAACTTGAGTAAAGCTTCTTGTTAACAATGAAGTAATACATAAAGGATGGAAAAGAAAACAACCATTATCCAAGTGTTTTTTAGAGAACAATTTCAAATTTTAAATATTTTATATATATTTATTAAAAATTTGAGTGTTGTTTTATTCTACATGTGGATGTATTTTTCCAAATTTCAATATAAGACACAATCAGCTGAACTTGCGATGTGGATGTGTTGTTATAAAATGATTTCAGCTTTTTGCCATAGAATCAGAATCAAATCCACGTTCCAATCCTTAAAATTTATATGGTGGTCTTGATTGGTCTTACATAGTCTAATCAACAGCGTAGTGAGCATAACTGGTACCCAAGTATAAATATAAAATATAATATTAATAAATAATTATTAGACTAATGAAACAAATTATACTTTGTATTTATCCTAGAAAAATTTTCTAATCCAAAAAATTTTTCTTGTAATGTCCTCACTTGAGTTGACTTTGTTTATTTCTTTCAACACCATAAGCTTGAGTCACTTTAAATATCAAAATCAGATAGCAGTTCACATTATTCTTGTCTTTTAAGGCAAGTAAAATGTAGAAAAAGTGTCTATTTGAAATTGGAATACATCTCACCATTTACTTGAAATAAGATGTTCATATTAGCAAAATTTTTTCAAATACATTAAGTAAAACCATTTGATTACAGATAACTGGACTAATGTGAATGAGGGTAAAACATGGAAAACACAATTGGATCTTCATGGTTGTTAGAATAACAAACAAGAATTACAACTAAAAATAAAAAAAAGTTAGTGCACTTATAACTAGTAAATTGAATAATTCCAAAAACAAGTAAAGTTATATAATAATAAATTTATTGAATCCAAAAACAAAAGTTTTAACAAATAGTTTTATTGAAATAACAACAAAACAAGTTAGTAATGAAACTTGTCTAATTATCAATCCAAAACAGCAATAAATTTATTAACCAGAAATGTTAAATAATTTTAAAGAACAATTTATTCTACTACTACCACACTCCAGTATAAAAAACAGTCAGTTGTCAATATCATGAGAGAAATAAAGTCACTAGTACAGTATGTCATTCTAGACTACATCTCTTTGCTCTAGCAGACAAATTCCTTTAAATAGCAATTTTTTTTTTTGCAAATCCTGTACTTGGCTGATTTATTTATAGTCATGCAACAACTTTAGTTTCTAGTTTGTACATAAAACAATTCATATCATCATCTTTGCAATTTGATAATTATTTCCTGATTATAAGTCATCAATAGGAGACTATTCTTTAACTCTTCTGGATCTCAAATCAAATTAGTGATACTATTTTAAAATAAGTGATGTTGTATGACAAATGAATTTATCAGGAAGATGGTAGTTCCATTTTGTAATTTGTAATTTCCTAAGGTGTAGAGCAGGGCTGTCCAACCTGCGGCCCACTATTGTAATGAATGCGGCCCAACATAAAATCATAAACTTCTTTAAAACATTGAGATTTTTATGTACTTATTATTTTTTTATTTTTATTTTTTTGTAATTTGCCATATCATAATCAAATATTCCACTAATAAAGAAAAAGAAATTTGTTTCATTTTTATATTAAGTTTAATGAAGTTTTTATTATTAAAAATCTATCTACAGTTCCTATTTCCATTTTCTAAAATATTTCTTATTTCAATAATTAAAACTTCTTAACCTGCTCAATGATTTTTTAAAAAATTTCTGAATGAAAAGAAGTCTAAATTTATTATACTATGACATTTTTGCTTATTTGTCATGATGGATATATATTGTATATTATTTATCAACTTTTTCTTAATAACTATCATTAGAATTAGTATATTTTATGCGCAGTCCGAGCCAATTTGTTTTCTTCAAATATGGCCCAAGGAAGACAAAAAAATTGAACACCCTTGGTGTAGAGGATGTGAAATGTAAATTAACCCTTAAACTAAATAAAATTCCCAAAATAATAATAATAATAATAATAACCCCTCCTGAATCCTGCTAAGCTGCCTCAAAGTGGCGGAGGGGTGTATGTGGGTGGAATAGGCGATGCAAGTCAGAAATTTTTTCCTAGTAGGGTCACTGGGCTAAAGGCTATTTCCACTATGCTCAACTAAATGCTCAGCAGGTATCCCCACATTGGTGGTGTTTTTCCAATTTGTAATGAAACAAAGTAGAAAATGAAAGCACACCGGCTCGGACGTCGCCCGGGTTAACAAGGTCCGCGTCTGTAAGTTTGCAATGATACAAAGCAGAAAACGAAAGCACATCGGCTCAGAAGTCACACGGGTTAACAAGGCCTGCGTCTGTGAGTCAGGCAGAAGCCGGGTTAACAAGGTCCGCATCTGTGAGTTAGGCAGACACTCACATTCAAAAAGTCTACTATAGTCTCCCTTGGCCACTGGTGGCGAAAGCAGCACCAACCCAAGTCAGGCTACTGCAACCCATATAC
>AYEL01087416.1:0-15479 GCA_000484575.1 Olivierus martensii | reverse complement strand
GAATTCTTATACGTTGTGCTGAAGATGGCTTAATAAAGCAGAAAGATCATCAAGTTTAATAAATTTATTTTCCACTTTTAATAATTGAGCTGAATTATTTACATTAAATAATACTAATACATTAAATTCTAATAATATTAATAAAATGAAAATCTATAATATGTCTTTAATTGAAAAAATTAAAAATTATAAACAACAAATTATTATTCACAAGAATCTAATATCGTGTTACCACACAATAATTTTCATAAACCGAACAAAAAAATATAAATACATTATAGTATATATTAATGGAGGCAGAAAGTTAAAATTTTAAATGACTAATTATTATTCACAAGAATGTAATATCAGGTTGCCAGACTACAATTTTCATAAACTGTACAAAAATATAATACATTATATCACATATTAACAATACTAAAACAAGCAGTTCCTGTTGGCTAGAGAGTCACATTTATTTAAACCAACCAGCCAGCCAGGCCTAAATTGGGGTTAACACAAGCAAATTGTTATAGTAAATCATGTAGTCCGTCTTTCTGACGGAGTGAATAGTTAGGGTCTCTAACATTTTGCCTTCTCTAATCCCATTAGCAGTTTTTAAAAACTTTAACCTTGTCCCACATAATAGTTAGGTCATGCTCTCTGCACTAAAGCAGTGTCCACTTCCCTTTTACAGACTGCATTGATATGTCCTTTAATCCTTTATTCTATAGACCTACAAGTAAAACCTATACAGCACTCATCTCTTCCAAGACTATGATTAAAGCACAGGACCTTATACACCCTAGAACACTTCCTGACCTTATCCTTATCATTCCATATGAGGTCAAAAACCATGCTATTCCTTTTGAGTGCTATTAAAATCCCTGTATGCTTTTCTATAAGCAGCTGAGCACTCATCTCTTCCAAGACTATGATTAAAGCACAGGACCTTATACACCCTAGAACACTCCCTGACCTTATCCTTATCATTCCATCTCATATGGAATGATAAGGATAAGGTCAGGAAGTGTTCTCGGGTGTATAAGGTCCTGTGCTTTAATCATAGTCAAACCATGCTATAATACTAATCATAGTCAACCATACTAATCATAGTCAAAAACCATGCTATTCCTTTTGAGTGCTATTAAAAACCCTGTATGCTTTTCTATAAGCAGCTTAAATCTACTGGTGATGGGTTGAGATCAATCCTTTTATAAATAGGCAAAGGTTGTCGAGGGCACCTATCATACACAGACCTTTTGACACTTGAATAGATCCCTAAAAGGAACTTAAATCCATACCTATTTATCTTATTTATTTGGCTTGTTGTTTTACTTTTATTTAATAACTAAAGTAAGAAATGTTTCAGTATGAATTGTGCAGCATTAGAATAACAATAATATAATGATTTTAAATATAATTTTTTGAAGTTTCTTAATAAACATGATTATCCACATTAAAAATAAATATATAATGAATTTATAAAATTGTAATATTAAGTTAATACAGACTTTTACATAGACACCATCTCCATGCTTTGCTGATGTCATTAGGGTCGAGTTTGTTAATTGGCATAAATACAGATCTTTTATCTAAAATGTACAATGTTTCTCTAGTTTTTCCTTTTATTGGATCTTCTTCAGTGTGTATGATTTTTGCGTCACTCCAGTTGATGGAGAAATTCGTAATGGCTGCTCTTTGCATTAATGCTATATTTTCGTAGCTTTTTTGTATGTCGCATTTATGTTCATTGATTCTTTATTTAAATTTCTAGACGTGTAACCAATGTAAACTTTTGTTTGCTGTAGATGGTTGTTGTAAAATGGGATCTCGTAAACGCCTGGGATCTTATTTAAATCTGCTTGGTCTTTATCGTTACATAGTAAATTAAACAGGGTATTTCTTCTGTTAAAGACAATTTTATTTCCTGTGATCTCTTCTAATTTCTTTTTATATTTTAATGTAATTTCATTAATGTCTAGTGTGTAGAAGCTGACTGTTTTATTCTCTTGTTCATTATTGGTTTTGTTTTTGTTACATTTTTTATCAACGTTCTCCCATAATTTATAGATTTTAACTTGTTGTTATAGCCATGAAGTACTGCTTGTTTACTGTACACTGTTCCAATTATACAAATAAGATGCTAGAATTAGAATGGGTGGTTAAACAAGCAGTACTTGATGGTTATAACGACAGGTTAAAATCTATAAATTATGGGAGAACGTTGATAAAAAATGTAACAAAAACAAAACCAATAATGAACAAGAGAATAAAACAGTCAGCTTCTACACACTAGACATTAATGAAATTACATTAAAATATAAAAAGAAATTAGAAGAGATCACAGGAAATAAAATTGTCTTTAACAGAAGAAATACCTTGTTTAATTACTATGTAACGATAAAGACCAACAAGATTTAAATATCCCAGGCGTTTACGAGATCTGACTTTACGACAACTATCTACAACAAACAAAAGTCTACATTGGTTATTTGTACCTTGTTTAATTACTATGTAACGATAAAGACCAACAAGATTTAAATATCCCAGGCGTTCACGAGATCCCACTTTACGACAACCATCTACAGCAAATCTACATTGGTTACACGTCTAGAAATTTAACTAAAAAAATCAATGAACATAAATGCGACATAGAAAAAGGCCAAGAAAACATGGCGTTAATGCAAAGAGCGGCCATTATGAATCTCTCCATCAACTGGAGCAACACAAAAATCGTACACACTAAAGAAGATCCAATAAAAGGAAAAACTAGAGAAACATTGTACATTTTAGATAAAAGATCTGTATTTATGCCAATTAACAAACTCGACCCAATTAAATCAGCAAAGCATGGAGATGGTGTCTATGTAAAGGACTTTTATTAACTTAATATTACAATTTTATAAATTCATTATATATTTATTTTTAATGTGGATAATCATGTTTATTAAGAAACTTCAAAAAATTATATTTAAAATCATTATACTATTGTTATTCTAACACTTACTATGTGTTCTTATATATGTATTTTAAAGAATATTTTTGAATTATAGAACTTGAACTGACAAGGGTGTATTAACAAAAGTGCTTTTCATTAAAGTATATTCAATTAGGTTTATAATTTTCTTATTCCTGTCTGAAAATTTGGTTATTTTTATTAATCAGATGACAGTGGTACTTCAAATAATTTATTATTTTGTATCAAATTAATTTTGAAAGTAGATAGAACAAACTTTATTAAATAAAATTTTAGCAATTAATTAAAAGCCAAAAATATTTTGCAATGAGAATAATTAGAATTAAACTGTAAATTAGCAATTTTATAAATTTGGGCTATAGTTACAGTGACCATATGTCCTTTATTTATTTCACTTCTCTGTCCTTTAGATTTATTTTTTTTCTAAAATGACTTTATTTTGTCCTTTATTTTGTGAATTAAAATAGTAAATTGAAGAATAAAATAATATAGAAAAGAAGAAGAATGTTTTAAATATAAGTATATCTAAAACATTCTTCTTCTTTTAAATTTTATGTTCTCCCAAATAAAACTGTACGTTATTGTTCCAAATTAGTATTCTTTGTTCCAAAAAATGTCAGAACATTGTGTAAGAGTTGATGATGGTGCATAAACCGAAAGCGCTCCTCTGAATAAAAGAATATTTAGTGTTTTTTAGCATAATTTGGTCTGCTTATTAGTGCTTGAAGTTATTTTCACAATTTAGTTAAGTACCGTTTAAGTAATGTACTGCTTTGAACAATTATAAATTGAATATTGGTACACAACAGACAGTCCACATTAAAACATGACAGTCATTTTCTTGTAACAGTATCATGTTTTTGAATTGTCACTTGTGAAAAGATCGAAGGTATGTTGAAATTTCCAAATTATAATGACTTTTTGGAAAGTTTGATGCTTAAAAAATCTGATATGGTAAAAAGTGAATTTAAAGTGTTTAATGAGAAAATGTGTTTAAGGCTGGATAATATTGAACAAAGAATAAGTAATATTGAACAAGAATTAAAATATAAGAATTTATGGAAAGGACTATGGAAAACATAGAAACAAAAATTAATCTAGTCAATGATAATATGGAAAATATAATTGGAAAATTTAGTAAATTTCAGATCTCTCATAATAATATTTTAGCAAAAATAATTTTATACAAAGTGGCAATTCATATAAAAGGGTAAACTTGAATAATAAATATTGAACAAAGAATAAGTAATATTGAACAAGAATTAAAATATAAGAATTTATGGAAAGGAACTATGGAAAACATAGAAACAAAAATTAATCTAGTCAATGATAATATGTCAAATATAATTGGAAAATTTAGTAAATTTCAGATCTCTTATAATAATATTTTAGCAAAAATAATTTTATACAAAGTGGGAATTCATATAAAAGGGTAAACTTGAATAATAAAAGTACTAATATTAACATATAACAAACTGAGCACTAATATGCAGTAGAGAACAATCATTTATTTTACAAAAAGGTCACAAACGTTTTCGGCTTCACGCCATTTTCAAGCGACCATTTCGAATCACCACAGAACAGAACACAATAACGAAATGTACAAGCGTCACCATGGTTACAATAGAACAGTTCTTTACGTAGCTTACAACATCCGAACTATTTAAACTTTTACATTAGTTTAACTTTATAACTTTTACATTAGTTTCTGGAAAGTTTGATGCTTAAAAAATCTGATATGGTAAAAAGTGAATTTAAAGTGTTTAATGAGAAAATGTGTTTAAGGCTAGATAATATTGAACAAAGAATAAGTAATATTGAACAAGAATTAAAATATAAGAATTTATGGAAAGGACTATGGAAAACATAGAAACAAAAATTAATCTAGTCAATGATAATATGGAAAATATAATTGGAAAATTTAGTAAATTTCAGATCTCTCATAATAATATTTTAGCAAAAATAATTTTATACAAAGTGGCAATTCATATAAAAGGGTAAACTTGAATAATAAAAGTACTAATATTAATTTAAATATGGATAAAGGAATCAAGTCCTATGCAGAGGTTGTTAATAATGGAACTTGTGAAGATAAATCCAACAAAAATACTAGAAGAGATATTATAAATTTGTCAATTAATGGGAAAGTAAAAGAGGATTCATCAAGGACTGATGCAAAGTTATCAGTGGTGTCACCAATTAAGAAATTTGAGAAAATTTTCATTTCAAGATTAAATCTCTCAACAAAAATTAATGATATCAAAAGTTATATTCAGAACAAAAGTGATATAGTAGCACATATCAAGAAATGTAAAATAAAATATGAATCCTATGCTTCATTTTATCTATCGGTGCCATATAAGGAAAATTTATAATAAAAACTTTATTCAACTGCATAAAGTGCTGTTTTTTCCTATTTATTTAGCCATATAAGGATTTTAATAAACTAATCAAGCCTTCTTTCTGGCCACAGGGAATGTTGGTAAGGGAGTTTGTTGATAGACCTATCATAAAGAATGCACTAAATGGTATCACTGATATACATAATAATTCAAGTACATTGAATGCAACTACTACTGAAGAAGGCTGTCATAAATCTATCTGTAACACTGAAGATAAACATCTACAACCAATAGACAGTCTGAATAGCAATTAATGAACAATGATAATAGAGGTCTTTTGCTGTTTTATCAGAACGTTTGCTCCATCTGGAATAAAACTGATACACTTATAGGTGTACTGACAATAAATTATGATATAATTATCATCATTGAATCTTGGATGACAGAAGAGGATATTGAGATAATCATTATTTTCAAAAAACAAGGTATCTATTCTTTCAAGTTAATA
The DNA here is from genome assembly GCA_000484575.1 of Olivierus martensii. Lineage (NCBI taxonomy): Eukaryota > Metazoa > Arthropoda > Arachnida > Scorpiones > Buthidae > Olivierus > Olivierus martensii. Next base: position 9,670 of record AYEL01087416.1, on the reverse strand, counting down.
TTAAGTTAAGTTAAGATTAGAACGAAGTGGAGGGGAAATTATTATTGCTGTAAAAGATAAAAAGTCAGTTAAGGTGCTCCATTTAAAGTTAATTTACTTGGTATCAAAGTTAGTTCATATAGATTACTTATTTTTGGTATTTATTTTCCACTGGATATGAAGAATGAAGCTATTGAATTAATTATATTAATAATAAATAAGACAATGAGTTACATCCTGCATTTGATATTATGATTTTGGATGATGGAAAACACTGTTCTAATCTATCAAAGTTATTTCAATTTTCCACTGGATATGAAGAATGAAGCTATTGAATTAATTATATTAATAATAAATAAGATAATGAGTTACATCCTGCATTTGATATTATGATTTTGGGTGATGGAAAACACTGTTCTAATCTATCAAAGTTATTTCTATTATGGCAATTCAATAAATGATATTTTTGAAATTTTTCTAAAAAATCAAATTTTTCACAAAATGAGCTATAAAATTCTGAAAATAAAAAAAAATTATAAATAATAAGAAATTAATAAATGTATTAGTTTTGCATTCTCCTGTCTAACGAATAGTTTAATCTTGTTATTCTTGTTATAGGTTATCTTATTTAATTTATTTTTTCTATGTTTATTTTATTTAATTGTATAATTGTTAGCCGTTTTAAATTTAAAAAAATGTTCTAATTTTTTTTTTTGTGTTCTATTCTAGAACCACATAATTTTTTAGTTCTATGTACAACCGATGATGATAAAGTTTGTATCGAAAACGTTTTTGTTTGTGTAATAAAAAACTTTATATTTTATACTGCTTCAAGTGCTATATTTACTAGGAACTTTAGGTTAATATATTATTTTTTCAACTGCTAATAGTGCTTTTATTTTTTGAACTTCTAATATTTAATGAATAAGCAGTTTTTAAAGGATTGCATGTGGTTTAAAAATATTTCTTTTTATTGTTGTTATTGAATTACTGTTTTCTTTCCTAAAAAAATTTCACGTTAAATTATCATAGTAAAAATTCCAGTAGAATAATACAGTTGAACCCCTATTTTACGATTTCCGATTTTACACACTTTTTCTATTTCCCAGCCAAATTCCTGTAAGGATAATAATAAGTTTTCCCAAATTTTACATTTCTCGATTTTACATTTTCCTCAAAATTACATCTTTATTTTTGAGTCCCAATTTAAAATTTTTCTCCTATTTTGCATTTTTTAACCAATATTGAAAGTTGCCAGACAGTAATAATTCATATGGCAACAGTATAATTTTGGTGCCATATTTGTTTTTTGGATATTATCACGTTGCTGTTACCGTGCACATATAGCACTTCGGTGAACTATAGAACAACAATTCAGGTAGATTTGTGTTCATACTGTATTTGTATCAATTCGAAAATGAGTTTTAATAATACTTCTGGGAAACGTAATGTTTTAGTATTAAAGATAAAATGGATATTTTAACAGAATACAATAATCATGTTGGAACACGGTCAGAGTTTGCACAGAGACTCAGACTATCTGTCTCAACTTTGAATATCATAATGAAAAGTCGGGATGAAATAGAAAAGTGTTATGCACAAGTCTGACTTTGTAAAAAGTACGTTTGACTTTGTGAAAAGTCTGACTTCGTAAAAAGTGCTTGTACTTTGGTCTCTCCAGCTCTTTTATTCTGCTGACCTCTTCTCACCTTTCTCTCCCGGGGATGGTTGTTATTGTCTCTTACACAATCATCAGATATCTCAGGTGTCATCCATTTAGACTTTGAATTGATTCTTGAATAAACCTTCCAAGATTTATTATCTAGTAAAACAATCAAGCAATTTGATATATCCTGTTTTCAAGATTTATTGTCTAGTAAAATAATCAAGCAATTTGATATATCCTGTTTTCGAATCGAACTGCGTCATTAAAATTTATATCAATAGCGTTATTTGATATCGATTCGAATTCGCGACAAAAGGAAAAGGGGGGGATTTTCCGACCCCACACACAATGTGGACCTCTTTCTAAAAAACACAAATCTCTTAAAAAATCACCTTTAGAGAAATTAGAATTATCCTTTGCTGAGTGGTTTAAACAAGCTTGCCAGTAATGTTTCAATAAGTGGCAGCATTCTTAGAGAAAAGGCTTTACATATTGCTAATTGTCTTCAAATACAGAACTTCCATGCTTCAGATGGTTGGATAGACAGATTCAAAAAACAATTCAATGTCATTTATAAAGTTATGGCAGGAGAAAGCAAAAGTGTCGATTTAGAAACTGTTAAACAGTGGAAAGAAGAAAAATTATTAAAAGAAATTGAAGGATACGAACTGTGTGACATTTATAACGCTGATGAGACTGGATTATTCTATAATATGCAGCCAAATAAAACTCTAGTGCAATGAAAAATGAAGTTTGCCATGGAGGCAAGAAATAAAAACAAAGAATTACAGTTTTATTAACATGCAATTCTGATGTAAGTGACAAATTGCCACCCCTAGTAATAGGGAAATATCAAAATCCACGCTGCTTTAAAAATATCAAAAAATTACCTGTGACTTACAAATCAAATTCCAAATCATGGATGACCATAAAAATTTTTGAAGAACATCTTCAAAAGTTGGATGTGTTAATGATTAAAAAAAGACAAAAAATTCTGCCTTTCTTTGATCAGTGCCCAGCTCATCCTCGTGACACATCTTATTAAAAAAATGTTAAAGTTATTTTTTTCCCTGCAAATTGACCAGCCATCTACAACCTTTAGACTTAGGTATGATCCATTCATTCAAGTGCCATTACAAAAAACAGCTCATTCGAAAATGTGTAGCAATGATTAATGATAAACAATTACATCACAAATGAACCTAAATTTATTAGAAGTAATACATTTCATTCAATACATTTCATTCAAGAAGCTTGGCATTTAATAACAATAACTACAATTAATAATTGTTTCACGATATGTGGATTTCATCAAGGTGTGGAAAACATCTGCTATAATCAAACTAGTACTAATGATGATAGAATTTTGAGTGAAGATGAAGAAAGAGATTGGAAACTTATCCAACCACCTGGAGTTACTTTTGAAGAATATGCTAGGTGTGATGATAATTTAATATTATTTCAACTTCAATCTGTAGACGAAATAGTAGATGAAAATGTAGAAGTATCTGTATCTGCAGAGGAAGATGTAAATATTCATGAAGTATCACAAGGCTAGGTGTGATGATAATTTAATATTATTTCAACTTCAATCTGTAGACGAAATAGTAGATGCAAATGTAGAAGTATCTGTATCTGCAGAGGAAGAGGAAGATGTAAATATTCATGAAGTATCACAAACAACATTTTTTGAAGCTCTCAAAGGGATTGTATCAGCAAGAAATTATTTATTGGCAAACAACATAAATGAAAATACAGGTATTATTCTGAAATGTAATGAAATAATAAATAAACTTTATAAAGCCAGAACAACGAAGAAAAAACAGCAAACATTGAAAAAGTGGTTGGAAAGTAATACAGTATGTACTGTAAAACATTCATGAAAGGCAACCAAGTCTTTTAAGGTTGTATGATTATTTTTTAAGTTAATCAGATATTTAATAATCAAGCCGATGTTAAGATCCAAAAATCTTACTGTATATCCTTATTATGCTCCTCCTCTAACATAAAAGAAATATTGTATTGTTAATTTAAATTAAATGTTAATTAAAAATTTGATCCTAAAACAGCTTCCTTGATTTTACACTTTCCTCAATTTTCCATACTTTTCATTCAGTCCCTAGAAAAACATAAAATAGGGGTTCAACTGTATGTATATATCACACAACTCCCAAGAGATCATTTGAAATTTAGTTTCCCCTCACATTTTATTTTGTCTAGAGTTGAATTGAGTATCCATACTTTTCATTCAGTCCCTAGAAAAACATAAAATAGGGGTTCAACTGTATGTATATGTCACACAACTCCCAAGAGACCATTTGAAATTTAGTTTCCCCTCACATTTTATTTTGTCTAGAGTTAAATTGAGTTGAGTTATTGTATTCAAATCTTTGATCTTATTTTAAAATGAGTGGATCATCCTAACAATGATCCCATACACTGTTATGATGATGTGTGAAAGTGATTTCTACACATTAAGTGTGTGATTTTGAAGTTTTGATTTTGCTTTTGATGAATTTTTTTGAGAGATTACCCGTACAGTTATTTTTCAGTACAGATTTTATAAAATTATTATTTTTTTGTTGTTTTAATCATTATTTTAGTTAAATATAATAGGCATTTATCAATTACTAGCAAATGGATTAAAACATTCTAAATTAATAATAACGAAAAATAAATATATTTCTTCACCCAAATGAATCCTAGGTAAAATTCTTGATTAATTGTCAAGAGTTTTCACGTCATATTGTATTGGACAGCACAGCGTCGCCTACCTGATTATGATATATAGACCGAGGTTGGAATTGGTGGTATGCACTCGATCACTTCGGGGTTAAGATAAAATTTTATCTGGTGTTGTATTAAATGAATCAATGCAACCTAGTCTTCAGGAGATGTTTGGTAAGTTATTATTTTGCTTATTACTTCAATTTCCCCAGTCAAAAATAACTTGATATTTTTTGACCCGTGTATAAGCTAACCTCCCCACTTCAGAAATGTTTTTTTGAGAAAAAAACCTCAGCTTATACACAAATATATACAGTATACAGATATTACATAATTTGTATTGTAATAAAATCATATTTATAATTTGACATCAGTTATCTAAACTGGATAATAGGTACTTATTGTGTTTAATAAAATATAAATATTAGACCCTCCAAGTGTCACGCGATTCGCAGGACAGTCCCGCATTTCTTGAAGAATCCTGCCATCCCACCGGTGACAATAAAATGTCACGCTTTTATGCCTTTTTTTTTTTTGGTTAGTGGTGATAAATTTGATAAAATATTTAATAAACATTATACTTATACTGTTTAACATTGATATTGGTTGGTAGGTTGATGAATTTATTGATTATAAAATCACGACACTTTTACACGATATTGAAATGAGCATCAAATGCTATTCTGGAACTATAGATGTACTAAAGATGGATTTGCTATTTTTCTTACTTTCAGAACATGGCATGGGGACCTTAGTAGGTTTCTCTTGGGATGTTTCAATCGATGCAGGAGGCTTCTGATGGTTCCTATGGGAGGTATTGTTAGTAACTTTTGCTTTCTCTTTCAAATATATGTTTTTCATAAACTTTCTGCTTTACCCATGTCTTGAGCCACAGTCAAAAATACGTTCTACTTCTGCTTTATGCAGTACTGGATTGCTACAGTGTGTTAGGCTTCTTTTAAAATAGGATGCAAAGGCAGCTTTTTTGTACGTCCAGGGGTCATAAGACCAGCTGGGGATAATCACAGGGGTAGCAGTGGGCTTGACATATACAGTTGTGTGAAACGCCTCTTCCGCCTTTATGATTTTAATATCTAAGAAGTCAATCTCCGTTTGGCTGACTTGTGTTAGTTTAAGGGAGAGCCCATATTGTTCTTTAGAAAAATGATCAACTACATGATTATCAATTGCTATGTTAGTATTGACACTACCCCATTCAAATGCTGATTCAGAAAGGGTTTTTCTGTCATTAAAAGAATTAAGACAGACAGCCGGAGCACAGTGAACAATGAGACACTATCAAACTTAGTGTGTGCAAAGATAAACAAATTTTCTAAAGAAGCATGTTTTAACATGCCGATTAGCAATAGTGCATTAATAAAATGTAAATCAGCTATGTGGATATATAATAAAGCACATACAAATTCAAAAGAATGAACGTATGTAGATTATACATCAAAAACTGAAAAATAAATAATTTGTCCAGCAAATGATCTGTATGTCCAGCATTTTGACTCATTGTGTCCAGCAAATGAAGTGTGAGACCTTGGAGGGTCTAAAATATGTATGAAATAAATGATGATATTAAATGAATAAGATTTACTAGTATAAATTATTTATAGAAAAATTACACAAATATTAAGTATTTTCAGTTTTAAAGCAGAGAGACCATCTTCCAGTTGAAGAATGAATCAAAATGACAGTTGATTGGTAATAATAATGGGGAATGTAATGGGCCTACTAATGGACAGGAAAGTAGAAACGAACAGAGGCATGAGAGTAACAGATAGGCGAAAATTAAAAACAAAAAAACAGTAAAAGCAAACAATTATACATAAAGAAGCTAAGGGATGAGTTGAACTGCTACAATAGAGAAAACAGATACCAAATGAATAAGATTTACTAGTATAAATTATTTATAGAAAAATTACACAAATATTAAGTATTTTCAGTTTTAAAGCAGAGAGACCATCTTCCAGTTGAAGAATGAATCAAAATGACAGTTGATTGGTAATAATAATGGGAATGTAATGGGCTTACTAATGGAGAGGAAAATAGAAACGAACAGAGGCATGAGAGTAACAGATAGGCGGAAATTAAAAACAAAAAAACAGTAAAAGCAAACAATTATACAGAAAGAAGCTAAGGGATGAGTTGAACTGCTACAATAGAGAAAACAGATATCTAATGAGAAGAGAAAGAATAAATGAAAATGTTAGGAGAATGAATTATCTACACCAGTAAAAATAAAAATACTTAAAATTATTATTAAATAGAATTTAAATGAAAATTTACAATTAGCTAATACATATCTTCATCATAAATTTCATCCACATCAATGCAGTAATTAATTTGTAACAAGATTTTCTATATTTTGAACAAGCTACCACAAAATAAATAATTTTCAAATGTTTATTTTTGTATCCCTGAACATATTGTACAGGGCTAGAATTATAAGCTAAAAAGCTATAGCTTAGGATCTCACACTTTACTAAAAAAAATTAAATGCTTTTGGTTGCATAAAATTGGTCCTGATATTGTATCTGGGGCAAATGCCCATTCTTATTATGGTAATTATTCATTCAAATAATAACATATTAATTTGTGCACAGCAGTAAGATTTTAGTTCTTTAAATTTTCCACAAAAAATAAAATGTTCTAATTGATTATCTATTATATATGCTATTTTCAAATCTAACAATATTGATTTACATTTTTTCAACATCTGTTGAAATAAATGTAATTTTCAAACATGAATTTTCCTTAAACAAAAACCAAAATATTAGCATTAAAGTTTTTAAACAAAAATCTTGTACTGTTAACAGATAATTTGCAAGTTTATATACATGACAGATAAATGGATCTTAAACTCTTTAATTTATATTTAAAATAACATATCTAGAAATCGAGTAATAAAAAGTTGACTGATTTTACAATACTGTATATACGGTACATGCTGGGAAAACATGATTAAAATAGTGCGTGTTGACTTATTTTTGTCAGAAAATTTTGATATTAATAAAATTAAGACTTTTTTTATAAACAAATGATGTAAGATTCTTCACATACCACAGTAATATAGACTGAAAAAATTTTTTACAATAACCGACAGAATGCATCCTTAAAAATGGAAAGCTGCTATATGGGTTGCCAGCGCATCTTAATTTGATTAGATCAATAATTAAAAATTGATATTGTATGTTAACTGATATGAGTTTTTTTTTATCATTCATTCATTTTTTTCTATTAGTTATTTAATAACCTATTCTTCACTAAGCACTTGTCTAAGTTCTGTTTTGTTGTGAATTTTCCTTTACCTCACTTTCAAATCTAACAAATACCATAACTTCTCAATAGGATTAAGAGCTGGTGATTGTGGGGGAACTTTTAGCGTTCTTCTCACATAGTAAAGCAACAACAACCTTGTTACATTTGCTGAATATTTAGGATCATTATCTTGCTGAAAATAGAAAGAATCTTCAATTTCTAATTTTCAGACACTAGCCAATAAATTATCTCGCAATACGTTAATATAATGTATAGCTTTCATATTACCTTCAATAAAATCCATATTCCAACTCCATTAAAAGCCATACATCCCCAAACTGTCACATGCCCATCACCATGCTTTACAGTTGGTCTTAAATTTTTTGTCTCAAGGGAGGTGTTTGGCTTTCATCATGCATGTTTCTTTCCATCAGAACCAAAAATATTGAACTTGCTTTTATTGGAAAATATGCTTTGCTGTGTGGTGGCTATGCATTGTCTATATAGCAGGCTTTCTTCTTGAATATATTGCATATGTGTGTTCCCCAGACCATGATGTACAGATGGACTAACATAAATCTTTAAACCAACATACATTGTAGTCTGGAGAACGCACGTATATATTCATTAAGAAAACCTGCTATATAGACAAATTGTAGCCATCACACAGGGAAGGTAAATCTTTAGCGTTTGTTGACATAAGCTTTGGCAAATTCAAGTCTTTTCTGCCTGTTTGTTTCATTGATATAAGGTTTCTTCCTGGCTGACCTGCCTCGAATATTGCTTTGTGAAGAACATTGTGAATAGTTTGAGGACTGACTTTGATCCCTAATGTTAAAGCAATATCAGTAGCTAATTCTCTGGAACTTACAAAGGAATTTTTTGATGTTTGCTTAATGATGTTACTCCTTACTTACATTAGCTGTTTGGATGCCCAGATCATAATTTATTCTCTGTATTATCACTCTCTATCCTCTTATTTATTATATATCAAACATTAGAAAAGTTTAAATTTAGATTCTTTCCAAATTCATGATAACTAAAGTCACAGTTATGGAGCTATAATCTGTTATCGTTTTTTCACACAGCCTGCATGAATTTTAATATTAATAACATAAAACCTCATTAATTTTGATACAAAATTATAAACATTTCATTTTGAAACTGGTGACATAAACGAGAATTTAAATAATGCTTTCCCGCTTTGCAACAGAAAACTCAGATTTTTTTGGAGCCATGATATCTGAAGAAAATTAAAATGCACAAATTTTATTGTTTAATGCAGTGGTCCCCAACGTGGAGCGCACGCCCCACAGAAGGGCAATTTGATTTTTAAGGGGGGCAATTCGAGAATAAGTTATTAACCGTGAATTTTTTGCTTCTTATGGACCTGTTTGTTATTAATTCCTCTGCCGTCCAAACCACAGGAACAGCAGGAACAAAAATTCGAGGATTTCTTTTCCTCGGCCTATTAGCCGAGAATGAACCAGAAGAATTCAGCTACTCCAGTAAAAACTACACAGGTAAGGACCAGATGTTTTTATTGCTCTCTTTACATAAAATATTAGCATATGTCATAAAATGGTGGTGTTAGGAATAATAAAATTATTTAAAATTGCTGATGAATTCTGCTCCTCACTTACAAGGATTTAATATTAAATGATTTAACTTTAAATGGATGACATTAAAAATAGCTACTGGTCCAAATGTTTAATTTTTAGCACACATGGCCAAAATATTAACTATCTTTTAAATTCATCAATTATTTCTCTAACAAGGGGAGGGCGTGAACTTCGGGTCACGAAATAAAAAAAAATTTAATATGATATAGTACTCTGACAGAAGAGTACTCGAGCAGAATAAGAGAACGCCATATTCAGCCATATTTGAGAAAAAGTCATTTAAAAAATATGACATTCTTTATTATGATTGCATAAGACATATTATTGTGATGACGGCGTAGCATAGGGGGTTAAGGCGCCATTACTGCGAGCGCGGTTAAACCGCTGGCAGGTTCGATTCCCTGCGATA
>AYEL01087415.1:0-18588 GCA_000484575.1 Olivierus martensii | reverse complement strand
ATTATCTTTATGTTATTTATGTGCAATTAGTTGTATTATAATTATGTTGTATGCTGTATACAGTATTATAGAGAAAAATGTAAAGGGGTCGATGAAGAAAACCATTCTTTTAAAAGGGGTCGATGCAAGAAAAAGGTTGGGAATCCCTGGTTCAGACTTTTGTCGAGATCCATAATCATAATTTTAACAACGTATGCGTAACAGTAAATAGAGTTAACCTATAATCACGGGGTAATGACGAATCGATACTAGACGATTATGAAAACCGACCACACACACACACAACTGTTACCATCTGTTAGGTCAAACGAAACAAAATTCAATCATTAGTAAGCTTTATTCTTTTCAGTTTTATCCTTTGAGATTACAACATGCATAGCACTGTTTACCCTAACTGCTGCTGAAACCGAGAGTATGGGCCGTTTAAGAAAGCGGATATTTCTCGAACTTAAAAGAAACCATAAGCACGTTCGAGTTATCCATTAATAGGTAAACAGGGCAGAAGGTTAGGGCTAGAACGTATAAAACATGCTAGTGATTCAATTTTGTTCCGTTTTAGCCATCGGGTTTGACCTAACAAATGGTAATAGTTGTGTATGTGGTCGGTTTTCACTGTGGTCTTGTATCGATTAGTCATTAGCACGTGATTATAGGTTAACTGTGTTTACTGTTACGCGTATGTTGTTAAAATTATGATTATGGCTCTCTACAAAAAGGGATTCCCAACTTTTTTCTTGCATCGACCCCTTTTAAAAGAATCTGGTTTTCTTCATTGACCTCTTTACATTTTTCTCTATAATATACAGCATACAACATAATCATAATACAACTAGTTGCACATAAATAACCTAAAGATAACAATTTAGAGCTAAGGATATGAACAAAAGTTTTGGAAAAAATGGTTTATTAGATTTATTTTTTGTACTATTATCATTTTTAATTTTACAAATATAAACAAGTTTTCAGAAACAAAATCACAGATTCTAATTGCACAAATGTTCGATATTAATTAATGTGATGGCTGCGCTTGATGAATTAATGCATTTTTTTAATATTTGGCATAAAATTGCTTAACTTAATTCTTAAATCAGCTCGTTCAAAAATATTGAACCTGTTTCTTGTTTTCCGTAGTAAATTATTGACTTGAGTGAAGCCCGCTTCCATTAGGTAAGAAAAGGGAAAAATCAATAATGCTGGTTCGGTAATAATTTTTATTTGGGGATATTTCTCTCAGATGACTTTTAAATTCCAAAATTTAGCATACCCATATGTTTCAAATAAGACTTGTGCTTGATCATCCTCCTCCAATGCAATCAGAAGTTGTATCATAATATCAGAATCAGATATGTCTCACTTGTCAGTGCAACGGTTCTATGATCCATGCTGGCACATTCAAATTTTCAATGTCTTGGAAGCGAGCATTAAAATCTGTTAAATTTTGCAAGTGGCTTAATATATAACAATATAGCTTCTGAGGAAATGCAATCTTTTTCAAATAACGGACAATCGCAAATTAAAAATTAATATATTTTAAAATATATTAAATAATTTTAGTGTATTTTTCCTTTATATTTATTTTCATATGATTTCTTCCTTACTACATGATATTGCTTTATATCAATAAATAATTATGAATTATATTAATAAATTTTTTTTGTAATCAATGGGATCTTTATCTTGATTATGCCGATCAATTGCCGGTGCATATTCAGCTATCGACCCCCTTTAAAATTTCATCGACCCCGTTGGGAACTTCTTATCTAAACAGTTTAATGTTGAGTTTTGAATTATTTGGAAAGTGCAGAACTGGAAACTTCGGCGTTGATGCGAACTAGTGCTAAACTGTTCCTAGAAATCAGAGTGTATGGAAAATTGTACGGTTTGGTTATACATGTACTGTTAGTTACGAGTAAAATTGTGTTCAAATGGACAGTGTAGGGAGAAGTGCAAGTTGGGTGAAAACGAACAAGTTGAACAATCCATTATGTCGTTCTCCAGTGCATGAAGTTACGGAATTATACATAAATTACAAACTTTTAATGTTATTGTTATTTTATTTTGGTTATATGTTCACATTTGTATATAATATGTATATCTTACTAATAGTTTGTTTTTAATTTGATACTATGTTAAAATTTCAACCTTTTACATATGTAGTGACGTAATGACTCGAATGACGAGTGTAAACATTTTCAAATTTAAAATCTTTAGAAGCTGAAGAGGATCTGTAATAGATCAAAAAAGTTTTTTCTTTTAAAATAAATTTTGTTACTGCTTATAGTGCTTGAGTTTAATATTTCTAGAAATAGAGAACTTACTCAAAGATACAGTGGGCAAAAAAAGGATTTGCACACATTCACTACTGCATATAAACAAACATGAAAAGCTAGAATGATGAATTATTTTAAAATGTTGGATGGTTTTATAATAAACATTGACACACGTCTTTCTATCTTTTTATACTAATCAAGAGAAATATATATACCGGGTGTTTTTCTTGAAACTGAACACTCCGATTTTTGGCATCGAGCCAATTCTGATGCATCTATCACGTCTGAAAACACCCGGTATATACAAAAATTAAATTTCTGTTTTTTGATGTCAAAAAAGTATTTGCATACATTACAATTTCTTACTTTAAAGCATCAAAACATTGTATTATGTAAATTTTCAACAACTTGCCTTAATGCACTTTTTATAAAACATGTTATAAGATCTCTGGAATAGCATTTTAATTTTCTTCAGATATCATAGCTCCAAAAAAATCTGAGTTTTCTGTTGCAAAGTAGGAAAGGATTATAGCTCCATAACTGTGACTTTAGTTATCATGAATTTGGAAAGAAGCTAAATTTGAACTTTTCTAATGTTTGATATATAATAAATAAGAGGATAGAGAGTGATAGTAGAGAATAAATCATGATCTGGATATCCAAACAGCTAATGTAAGACAAGGACTAACATCATTAAGCAAACATCAAAAAATTCCTTTGTAAATTCCAGAGAATTAGCTACTGATATTGCTTTAACATTAAGGATCAATGTCAGTCCTCAAACTATTCATAATGTTCTTCACAAAGCAATATTCGAGGCAGGTCAGCCAGGAAGAAACCTTATATCAATGAAACAAACAGGCAGAAAAGACTTAAATTTGCCAAAGATTATGTCAACAAACTACCTGAGTTTTGGCAAAATGTCATATTTTCCAATAAAAGCAAGTTCATTATTTTTGGTTCTGATGGAAAGAAACATGCATGATGAAAGCCAAACACCTCCCTTGAGACAAAAAATTTAAGAGCAACTGTAAAGCATGGTGATGGGCATGTGACAGTTCGGGGATGTATGGCTTTTAATGGAGTTGGAATATGGCTTTTATTGAAGGTAATATGAAAGCTAGACATTATATTAATGTGTTGAGAGAGAATTTATTGGCTAGTGTCTGAAAATTAGGAATTGAAGATTCTTTCTATTTTCAGCAGGATAATGATCCTAAACATTCAGCAAATGTAACAAGGTTGTTGTTGCTTTACAATGTGAGAAGAAAGCTAAAAGTTCCCCCACAATCACCAGCTCTTAATCCTATTGAGAAGTTATGGTATTTGTTAGATTTGGAAGTGAGGAAAAGAAAAATTCACAACAAAACAGAACTTAGACAAGTGCTTAGTGAAGAATAGATGAAAATCAGAATAGAAACAACTAAAAAATTAGCAGACTCAATGCCCAGGGAGTTGCATGCAGTAATTGAGGCAAAAGGCATGCATACTAACTTGTAAGTACTAGTAACATTTTATTTAATTTTGAAACCGTCTTGTTCTTTTTGTATTTGCTAATGTGCAGATACTTTTTTGATATACAAATATTATTTTGTTGTTATTTATTATTTTTTATACATATCAAACCACTTAAATTTTTTTGTATATTTATTTATATTCTTCACTTATAATTTATTTTGCACTTACTAAAAACTATTTATACTACTGCATTTTTTGATTATTAAATAAATATAGTCTATAAAACATCACTTTTTGCAGTTAACATTCAAGTGTACAACTTTATTATTTAGAAACATTTTCATACCGAAAACATTTCTAAATCATCCCACAAAAGGCATGCATACTAACTTGTAAGTACTAGTAACATTTTATTTAATTTTGAAACCGTCTTGTTCTTTTTGTATTTGCTAATGTGCAGATACTTTTTTGATATACAAATATTATTTTGTTGTTATTTATTATTTTTTATACATATCAAACCACTTAAATTTTTTTGTATATTTATTTATATTCTTCACTTATAATTTATTTTGCACTTACTAAAAACTATTTATAATACTGCATTTGTTGATTATTAAATAAATATAGTCTATAAAACATCACTTTTTGCAGTTAACATTCAAATGTACAACTTTATTATTTAGAAACATTTTCATACCAAAAACATTTCTAAATCATCTAGAGTCGATCCTAGTCACGGTGCCCGTGATCAGAGTTGCCCCTTTTTTAGGTACCAATGTCAGCTAGCTGACAGTTACACACAGCACTAATGCAGAACATAAATATACTACAAATTAATTTAGACAGATCATCTTCTGCAACCAATCACTTAGTGAAATATATACTTGAACACAATATTCACATAGTTTGATACAGGAACCATATGCGAAATAGCATACACTAGGGTTTCCGAATCGTTTTCAAGTATACACTTCGGGCATTGCCACAGCGGTAGTTGTCACATGTAATGATATTGTGGCATCACTTATTCCGGAAATGACTAACGAGATTACTACATCCATTTTAATTGAACATAATAAACACAAATTAATACCGAATTCTACCTACTTCACTCCAGCTTGACTAACGAGATTACTACATCCATTTTAATTGAACATAATAAACACAAATTAATACCGATTTCTACCTACTTCACTTTAGCTGGGGACATTGCGACACAATGCGACATCCTTCACAACGTTGTTACCAAAACGACTTACCCAATGATTATCGGGTTAGACTCTAATGCTAGATCAACCGTGGGTGGGGATAGATTACAAAGTAGATGTGGCGAGATATTTTTAGACTTTTTAGCAACAAACAACTTCATCTTTCATAATAATACTGAACCCACTTTTAGGGGGCATCAAAGTCAAAGCTTTATCGACTTAACAGTATCTAATAGAATTGCCGCAAAATACATCAACCAGTGGGAACTTAACCCGGACGACTCCTTATCACAACACGCATACATACGTTTCCAAATTCAATTTGAAATTGGTAACTCACCTTTTGGCTTTGAGGAATACAACAGTAATAGATACAACATTTCCAGAGCTAATTGGGACTCTTTTCAATTAGACTACATGGAAGGGATTACCGAAATTCAGGATCAACTGCAATTTGGCTATAACGTTCATAGCATCGTAAACAATTACACTTCACTCGTTAGGTACTGCTGTCAAAGAAACATTCCATTTGCCAATAACAAAAAACATAGTGTGCCATGGTGTACCCCACAGCTCACAAGGCAGAGGCACTTAGTAAACAATTTACGCAGAAAGTTCCAGTTAAACCGTAACCAACACACTCGCGATGCATTACATAGGGAATACATGTTGGAAACATTCCATTTGCCAGTAAGAAAAAACATAGTGTGCCATGGTGGACCCCACAGCTCACAAGGCAGAGGCACTTAGTAAACAATTTATGCAGAAAGTTCCAGTTAAACCGTAACCAACACACTCGCGATGCCAAAAGCAATACCAAAAAGAAATGCATTATAGTAAGTCAAGGTCATGGAAAGAGTTTTGTGACGTGGAGGGTAATCGCGATCCGTGGGGTAAAGTTTACTCCTTTCTAAAATTATATAACTCAAAGCCAGCGCCACAGACACTTTTAACGGATCCACAGGGTAATGTTTGCTTTAGCTCTGATAGAGCGGTTCAGGTCATAATGGATTATTTTTCCCATTGGATGATCCCTGATAGAGCGGTTCAGGTCATAATGGATTATTTTTTCCCATTGGATGATCCTACACAAGACAACAGAAAACACAACTTAATTAGGTCCTGTGGAAAACAACTTTACATTGCTGAAGATGATCTACCATTCTCTCACGAAGAGATCCAAACTATTGTACACTGCTTAGCAACAAAAAGGTGCTGGGACACGATCTAATAACTGCTGAAATTGTCAAATACATATTTTCACTACATCCGGATATCATAGTTTCCATTTACAATTCATGCTTGCAACAGGGTAGGATTCCTAATATCTGGAAAAAGGCAATATGCAGGCTGATTCCTAAGCCGGGGAAACGGGTTTTGGAGAACCTAACTGTTATCGACCAATCAGTTTATTGCCGGTTTTTGTCAAGGTGTTAGAGAAAGCACTAATTAATAAGATTAATCACTTTTTACACAAACATCATAGGCTACATAATGAACAATATGGGTTTACACCACAAATTAGTACAGTCGATGCTGTACTCTATGTCAAAAATCCTGCGAGTAATGCTCTTTCTAAAAAGGGTAATTGTTTATTAATTTCCCTAGATATTAGTTCCGCCTTCGATAGAGCTTGGATTCCTAAAATTTTGTATAATTTGCGGAGATACAAATGCCCAGGTAACTTGTATCGACTGACTGTTGATTTCTTCTCGGGGAGGCAGGTAACCCTGACACATAACAATACCACACATACACGCAATATTTCCATGGGATGTCTGCAGCGATAGGCATGCGGTCCTGGTTTTTGGAACATTTTAATGAATAGTATTTTTGACATAAAATTACCGATGGGGTGCGATGTTGTCTGTTTTGCTGATGACTGCATGGTGATCAAGGCAGGTAACCCTGACACATAACAATACCACACATACACGCAATATTTCCATGGGATGTTCGCAGCGATAGGCATGCGGTCCTGGTTTTTTGAACATTTTAATGAATAGTATCTTTGACATAAAATTACCGATGGGTGCGATGTTGTCTGTTTTGCTGATGACTGCATGGTGATTATTGTGAATAATGATATTCAGTCTATGGAGAATAAAGGGAATTTTAAGTTTTTCTTTTATTTTCCCGATTGTGACATGGCCACCGACCACCGAGACAGAGACTCGAACCAATCTGGAAGACGGAAGACCTCACCACTTACCCGCGGACCGACTTTCACCTTTCCCAAGGAAGACTACCGATTTCGACCTCGAACGCGATTGGACTTGACCGTCAGCCGGCGTCGCTTGGCTGACCTTTCTTTTACCCGGATTTGGACACCCCAGTTTTTGACCCACTTACCCACGGACCGACTTCTCACCTCTCCCAAGGAAGACTACCGACTTCGACCTCGGACGTGACTGGACGTGACCGCCAACCGGCGTTGCTTGGCTGGCATTTCTTTTACACGGATTTGGACACCCCAGTTTTTGTACCTCATTGGTCACGCTGTCTGGCCATGAGGGAGGTTTCTGGGACATCAAAAAACCCCACAGAGATGGGTGTCACCTTGACGTGGTTCTGTGGCTTAAGGAAAGAAAGTTATCGACCTGGGATAACTCTCTTTCCAACTAAGAACATCCGACAGCTTGATAATTAAATTTTTTTATTTCTTTAGGCAATAAATTAATTCAAAGAAGAAAAACTTGGAGTGACAAGTCTACATTTGTCGACAGAACTCCGGATGTTCGAAATCGAATGAATTGTATTGAAAATGCCATCAGAATAATTCTGACGTTTTGCATTCTATGTATATAAAACTCGATATCGATTTTTAATTCGAATCGAGTGTTGCCAAATCGAAAGCGATTTCAAAATTTATAAACTCAAATAATTTGCAAACTTGGAGTGACAAGTCTACGTCTGTCGATAGAACTCTCGATGTTCGAAATCGAATGAATTGTACTGAAAATGCCATCAGAATAATTCTGGCGTTTTGAATTCTATGTATTAATAGCTAAAACTCGATATCGATTTTTCATTCGAATCGAGTGTTGCCAAATCGAAAGTGATTTCAAAATTTATACTGTACACTCAAATAATTTGTAAATAATTTATTGTGGAAAGTATTATAAATTTTAATGGATAATTTTTTAAATGAAAATTTACATATTCTTTTATGCAATTTGAAAAAAGGTTACTGTTTGAACAGAAAATTTATTTCAGCAAAAAATTTATTCGCCCGAAATTCTCAAACATTTAAATGTTTCGGCATTTTAATCTGTTTGAATATACTGCTTATTGATTTACTTTTAATCAATAGGAAAACATTATTATTACGCATTTTTGATGAAATCTTTGCAAGTATTAGGAAAGGAAAAATATGCGCAATTGAAAAAATCTAAAATCAAATATAGGAAAGAATATTTTAATTTTTGAACAGAAAATTTATTTCAGCAAAAAATTTATTCGCCCGAAATTCTCAAACATTTACATGTTACGACATTTTAATCTGTTTGAATATACTGCTTATTGATTTAATTTTAATCAATAGGAAAACATTATTATTACGCATTTTTGATGAAATCTTTGTAAATCTTAGGATAGGAAAAATATGCGCAATTGAAAAAATCTAAAATCAAATACAGTATAGGAAAGAATATTTTAATAAAAAATATATTTTCCATTTAGTGGCAGTTTTTATTCCATTCTTAATTTTGATATTTCTCGCGTTATTTTAGATGATTTGACATCATTGAACTGTCTAAGAATTCCGAGAATATTTTGATTCGTCTTTCGTTGTCAAAAATCTGATTTAATTAATTTCACTGTATTAAACTATCCACCATCGATCTCATATTCATTTTATTTGTTTAACAAATAACTTTGATAATCCGTAGAAAATATTACTCCCGCTATAAATGTGGGCTATTGAAAAATAAAAAAAGCTCAGTTTATATTTTTCTAGAATAAATTTATCTTCAGGAATCCCCTCTCAATCCTGAGGTTCTTAAAAACAACAAAACACCGCTATTGGTGAAGTTAACTTTCTTTGAGAAATGTAGGGTTGGGGAAATTGATAAGAACAAAACACCGCTATTGGTGAAGTTAACTTTCTTTGAGAAATGTAGGGTTGGGGAAATAGATAAGATGTAGGGTTGGGAAATCATTCAGAATGAGTCAGAAATGTAGGGTTGGGGAATTTGAAAGGGTTGGGGCACAAAAAATATTTAAAGAATAATCCGTACGAAACGGTTTACATACATTAAAATTAAAATAATTTGGTAGAAACAGATGTCTAGGAATCGGAGCTGGTGGATGGGTGAGGGCCGCTATGAAATGCTGATTTTAAAGTGCTATACTGTATTCGAAGAGCGACATTGATATTTGAGTAAAACTCAATTAAACCAAAATCATGAAGAGCAGTGGAATATTAAGCGGAGATGAAGTTTCCATATTTTATATAAGAGTCGTTACTTCAAACTTAAAACTTTTAATTTCACATGTGAATTCGTACTTTTTTAAATCTTTGCTATATTTAATAGCGAGATCTGCAGCCGATTTTTTTAAATCATCAACACTCATGTATTGTAAAGACGAGCCATAGAAAAAGCATAAATTGTCACAGATTGTTTTCATTTTTTAATAATGCCAATCTATTTGAGACAATAGAATGTCAAGAACACTGTAAATTTGTATTTTAAATAATTCTTCTGGTGTCAAGTTACTTCCTTCATCTGGTGTTTCATCTATTTCCATCATCGTAACTCTTCTCTTTCGTTTATTTTGGGCCCCCTTCTAAGTGGGCCCTGTGCGGGTGCATCTGTTGCACCTGCCTAGTTACGGCACTGCAATCAGTAGCGGATCTATATAAGAGCTTGAGCTGGGACCCTCAACTTTTAAAGTCACAGTGGGGGCGAACCCATGACCCGCGGGTCAGACACTGACCCTCGAAGGCTTTTAAATGATCAACATGTTGACTTTTATAAACTTACTTTATATATCATAAAAGAGAGAACAGACAATCGAAAATATTAAAAAATTAGAGTATAAATATCTAATGTCGAATTTATTAAAAAAAGCGTTATTTATCCTAGCAAGTTTTAAAAACAGTTTCCAATGTAATGCCAGTTGTAATAAAAGTCATCAACTTCATAAACGCAAGAGGTCTTAATAAACGAGAATTTGCACAATTATTAGAGGAAATTGAGTGCCAATATTCTGGGATTTTGACATACAACAATATTCAATGGCTCAATTGCGGTCAAGTTCATAATCAGTTTCTCAATTTATTAGAAGAAATAAAGCTCTTTTTGAATGAAAAGAACAATAGTTATGACGAATTTTCAAATATAGATTGATTAAATGATTTAATGTTCTTATGTGACATCACTCAGCATTTCAATGAACTGAATAAAAAGTTTCAGGGAAATGGACAAATTATATTAATAAAGAATATTTCAAAATATATATGCGCTTTTCTTTATTCCTTGTTCATTCAAATACTCAGTGCAGAGGTGTCACTGGGCATGGTGTCACCTGGTGCGGTAATTCATGGTATCATCCCATTGATATAAATTTTTTGACATCGATCTTTATTTTTTGCTCTTCACTTGCAAAAGTAAAAGTTGTAAAAAAAAACAAAAAGAAAACGTAAGAGGATTTTAAAAGTGAGAATCAAAAACGGGTCAACTGTCAAATTTTTCTGTTGATAAATTTTCGGTGTTTCCAAATTATTGGTACCCTTTTACCACACACCCCTTTCCAGGTGACGCCACTGAATTAGTGACTCATGAGCTAATATTTAAAAAATAATGAACAAAATTTGACCCACTTCTCAAAAAGGTTCGCCATCACTGGTTTAATATAAAACGCAAAGTATGTAATTGTTAAAAAAGCAATGACGGCCCATTAAGCTATTTTAAATCATTTTGGTAGTTCGATCGGATGTTAATATGCCATATATAATCAATCAACAAACAAAAATGATTATTATAAACATTTTAAAAATAAAAAAGAATTTAGAATTTACATAATTAATTACAATATATATATATATATGTTACGATAAAAGTGATTAATCCGGTGATTATACATAATCGCCAGTTATTATGTATAATCACCAACGATTTCGGTAAAAGTGATAAATTTCTTTCGTATATTGCGAATTTATCACATTTAGGGACATTATGCATAATCGCCAGTCTAGGATGGTAAATTTGATAAATAATGCATTCTCGTCCAGTAATGAAGTAATTCGCTGCATTCATCGTCATTTATGTAATAAGTTCAGCTTTAAGCAGTCAAAGAAAATAAGATCTCACTGGATTCAAGAAATAATCGCAAATGAAGGTACGGAAAGGCTACGTTCCTAAACTCAACGTTTTGCTTAAAGCGCTTGCAACGATAGAAGTCGACGTTTTACCTCGTTTTGGAACAGTTTGTTGAATTCGTTGAAAAATGACGTCAGAAGAAGTCTATTCTATAGCTTCTATACTACTTAGCGAACTAAATACTACTCTAGCTATTTTATTATAAAGATGATGACAAGATCATTCACTTATAAGCATTATATGAAAATAAAAAAACAGAAAAAAATAAAAAATTTTTCTCTTTTTATAAATATAAACATTTCTTTAATTAAAAACTTTGCTGACGCCATTTTAAATAGTCCCCTAGCGTCATTCACCGAAGAAAAACTTCGATGATTCCGATGCACAAACCGGTTTAAAACGTTTTATCTTCAACTGCAGTTTTGGAACGTTTGCCTAAATCGGTTTATAAACCGTTGAGTTTAGGAACGTACCCAAATTAGGGTTGACATCTGGATAAAGACGTCTATAAAACTTGAACATGATAGGTGCGATATTTTTGTATATGACAAAGAAAAAATAAAAAAATATGTCTTATTGAGGTCTAAATCACAAATCAAGATTTGTTAACAACAGTTGAAAATGAAAAAGAGGAGATATGAATCACTACGGGGTGCGGCCCGCACCGAGTGACACCCAATGTTTTCAAATGTAGTTAAAATTTACATTTTTGCTAACTTTAGAACTGCAAACATTTTTTAACACTTACGACCAAGCCCGTTTAGCCAACTATAGGCTGTCTAGAACCTAATATCATTGAAATGAATTTTCAATTGCAAATCACTTAAACAACACACAAAATAAGCACTAAGGTACTTAATATCTTTTAATGTTTATATTCAAACAATAAATGATATTCTCTATGAGCTCTTAAATCCTTGCTTTTTAACAAGCAAACATTTTATATAATATTGAGGGAGAAGGGTTGACATAAATGCTAGAAACGCCACTGGTGCCAAGCAAAGATAATTCCCTATGCAATGACTTGGGTTAATATCGCAACAACTTGCCACAAAAATCATATCCGAGCTATTGATTTTCCCCCTAAATGTAGAAGCATACATCCAGACTTGTATCCTCAAGACTCTAGAAAACATCTTTGAAAAGAGACGTGGATTTGGCCAAGAGGGTGTGGAAAACGACGTTGAAAACATACTGAAACAGCTAGAGATAATCGAACTAAAAATGAATGAATGCTGTAAAAGTGAAATAACAGAACCCTATAATTATATTATCAATTAAAACAGCAAAAAATGAAAAATTTCATATTTATAAAATTTATGAACTATATTTTGGAGATTAAGCAAAAATCGCTTTCAAAGTAATATATTCAGCGATATTTATCAAATTTACCAAATTCATTAGGGAATTATGTAAAATCTCCGGTAAAAGTGATAAATTTCATGAAATTTATCAAACTTTATATATATATATTACAGTGGTGCCTCGCAATTTGATGTCCCGCAATTCACATGAATTTCGCGGGTTGGCGCATGCGCGAGTGGAAATGTGTGATGTCATTTGCTATTTGTCAGTTCTTTTTGGGTACTTTGGTGTTCGCCCGACTTTTGTGTTAATTTTCAATTCTACATTTTTCAGAAAGTAAAAAATTTGTAGTAATTATTATTATTTTGAGTGAATGTAAGGATGGATTCAAAAAGCTGACCAGAGGAATTATTCCGAAAAAAAGAACAATCGATTGTGCAAAGAGAAAATTGTAGATAAAGTGCAGAAAGATAGAACAATTAAAATGTAATTCGAATATGGCGTTCCTAGCAGGGCCAATCGATTGTGCAAAGAGAAAATTGTAGATAAAGTGCAGAAAGATAGAACAATTAAAATATAATTCGAATATGGCGTTCCTAGCAGGATTGCAGAGTCGGAGGTTTTTGGATGGAGTCGGAGTCGGATTTTTATAGTTAATACTTCGAATAGTGCGAGAAATTCGTGGAACCTATTATTCGCACTAATCGAAGCCTACCCGTATAACCTATTGGGGCAATGGTAATAGTAGGAAGTGGCTGTGAAAATTCATTAAAAATGGAACGTTGGTTTTCGGCCTGATCACAGTATTTTCCTCTACTACGAATACCTCATGTATCAGAAAGTAACATTTTTTACACGCAGCCAGCTAGAGACCTTACAGAAGTCCGTGTGGCTCGCGATCAGAAAAGTTTGCCCACCACTGACCACTGAACTTTTATTTCGATTGTATCAAACACATTTATGCATAAAATGGATCGCGACGAACAGAAAAAGTTTGTCACGACCAATTTTATTTAATTCGCGAGCCGCAGTTTGAAAAACCTTAATATAGATTCTACAGGGTCCGAATAATTAAGGGTTTCTATAAAGCCCTTAAAATATTAAAAATTAAAATTGCCTAAGTTCTATGCAATGTAATAATAATGTGTAATGGATTAAAACGTGATTTATTTTTAATTTTAGCACACGATATTAGGAATATTAAGTTTCAACATAATCACAAATATACATTCATTGGTTTTATTGAAACCTTCAACATTCCAATTTGTAACTGAATTTAATGTTTTTCTAAGCTATATATGTTGAAGTCCAGTGGGCATTAACACGGCCAATATTTTTATGTAAAAATATTTATAGAAGTTTTTATTTTATATCTATAAGAAGTTTTACAATTTTCAAATTGTAAAACTGCTTCTGCCAGTTCTAAATCATCATCCTTCAATTAAAAAAAGATGGATGTAATTAATTGAAAATTTCTATAAAAATTGCATATTATAATTTCTTTCCATTGATATGAACCATATATGAATAAAATTAATTATTAAAATATAATGATTAGACTTATATTTAACAATGTTTACTGATAATTAAATACCAATGTTCATGTTCCAGTCATGTTCAACATGCATATTATCAATATTTAATAACAACATTGCATAATTCACCATCTGCTAAAAGAAAGTTTTTAAAATATTTAATTTTTGAAAATTTTTTTATTACTTAATTTTCATAATACATTTATTAATGCATAAAATAATTACAAAGTTTCAAATTTTCAATATTTTCTAGAAATATATTCAATTCATAAAATTTTTCAAACAAATATGTCTTCTGAGGATGATTTATTTATTTTTTTTTATGTACACATAACTTAAAAGTGAAACCACAACAAACTTGATGTTTTATATACACTGAGTAATACTATATACTATAGTACCAAAATAAATTGCAGCAAATACTTAAATACTTTATCTCGTTTATGCTACAACACATTTTATATATACATACATACACATATTTATGATATGAATTTTTTTGTTTTTAAATAATCTCAACATAACAGTGGAGTTGTTTAAATTCAAAACTTCTAATGCACCAGTTTAAATATACAGAATTTACATTTATGATTTTTCCAAAAACCATTTTATTATGTAATGCACAGTATTCTTTTATATAATAATATTTAAACTGTCCAAAAATATTTTTGTAGTCATAGTTATAACTAAGTGTTAGTGACAATTCTGCAGCATACATTTAGTATAACTTTTTATCAAGTACATTTAGAAATATGTTGAATTATTTTAACTTACTGTTCTACTTATCACAGTTCACCAATATTTTTATGCAATATACAACAATTTAACTTTTAATAAAAGTATTATTCAGCAAACATTTCAGTGTTTCTTCTGATATTTTTTATATATATATACACGTATTTATATAAGTATATTTGACAAAGAAAAACAAAACACAAAAGAAGGGATTTAAGAATTTAAAAGTAATTTTTTTGACTAGTTACACTTAAACTTTAAGAAGTTTTTTGCACAATACAACATTTGCAAATATTTATTCCATATACATTGCATTTCATTTAGGTACTGTATATATATGCACATGCACTATACAAGTTGAAATACTTATTTTCTAACATTATTTTGGTAAGGAACAATTACATGATATAAATTAATTGAACATTTTCTTTCATTTAATGATATTTAGAATAGTAGTCAGAAATAAATATATATATTTTTTTTTTATAATGCAGCAATTTTATAATTGTTCAAGTATTTGTTAAAAAAATAAGATTTTTTTCTTAGATAAAAATTAATATCAATCCAATATGTATTGTATGCAAATATTTTTGTTAATAAATATGTAGGAAATCAGCACTTCATATCTGGACACAAATAACCGTCAATTAATATTTTATGTATGTATATATTTACTTGCATAGTAAAAGTCAATATAATATTTACTGTTATGAAAACCTGTTTGAAAGTTAATGGGTTATAAGACAAATATAGCAGATTCAATGATTGTATACGCGTAGAATAAAATTATATTAATGAGAAGTTTTCATGGAAATGACATCACA
This sequence comes from Olivierus martensii, assembly GCA_000484575.1. Classification (NCBI taxonomy): domain Eukaryota; kingdom Metazoa; phylum Arthropoda; class Arachnida; order Scorpiones; family Buthidae; genus Olivierus; species Olivierus martensii. The sequence continues at coordinate 2,927 of AYEL01087415.1, read as the reverse complement.
TAAAATTCACCTATACATAAATCTCTAAAATTTGAGTACAATAACAGATAAAGTATTATTCAGCAAACATTTCAGTGTTTCTTCTGATATTTTTTATATATATATACACATATTTATATAAGTATATTTGACAAAGAAAAAAAAAACACAAAAGAAGGGATTTAAGAATTTAAAAGTAATTTTCTTTTCAACAAATCTTTGGGTTCATTATTATATAACTAAAAAATAAATGCTGCTGATCCATTTAGAAATTTCTCAAATTTTTTTTTTTTAATTCACTATCTGAAATGAAATTGATGGAATCATTCTATTTATTCGTTGTAATAAAGTGCACAAGGAGATTAAAAATGTTTATAACTGCACAATGAGGTAACAAACTATATAATTCTCCATCAAATCCAATCCAGTATTGAAATATTCATAAAACAGAACAGTATTTAAAAACTGTTACTTTTAACAAATTAAAATGGCAATGAATGACTTCTAAGTAGAAGCTGACTAGAAAGAGATATCATTTCTGCAATTATGGAATTTTTAGTGTATTTCCACTGCTTTAGAAACTGGAATAAAATTCAAATGAAATTGTCCAGCTGAAAAAAATTTAATAAAATATTAAGTTCAAAAAATCAATTTATTAACTAAAAGATTATAGAGTAATAGAAAATATTTTTATATTGTAATACTTATATCCAATCTTATATTAGTTACCTTAAGTTTTATATGAACTTTATTCAAACAACAAAATATTTAAAATGCTAGAAATATAATTAGAATTCTTCATACTAGACAACACAATTGGTTTGAATAGATATATACATTTTGGAATATAATTAATAATTCCTTCTTGATTTTATCATTTTAAACTTTAATAAGATATGACATATGGTTATCATGGTTTCATTGGATAATTATGTATATAACTTTCATTCCTGGATTGTACCTAAGGTAAATGATAAAATCAAGAAGGAATTATTAATTATTTTCCAAAATGTATATATATATTCAAACTAATTGTGAATTATTGTGATTAATCAGATCTATCAATGATTATAGAAAAATAAAAAATTTTTACTTATTTTTTTAACATTTGTATGACAAATAATTTCTATATTATTACAATCAGCTTAATTTTAAAGCTATATTCCCATTTATTTAGGTAAATAAATCATTGTTTACTAATAAACTATTTAATTTTATTATGATTAAATTTCATTGCTGCAAACAGACCTTACTTTTAGCATTTAAATCTATGGGAAATAAATACCTGCTTTATGAGTTTTTATTTTATAAATTTCACTCCAGGAATTAATCAACTTGTGAAGTTATGAATTACATGTATACATATGTGCGCATGTGTGTTTGTACATGAAAAAACATTTTTAGCTAATTATATTAAATACATTAAAATATTTTTATCATCATCAATAAACTGCTACTGCTGCTTTATATGAGCTTGGATTTTTATTACATGAGTGATGGGCAATGAAGACTGAATTTTATATTTAATGCTTATTTTTTTAACAAAATTTTTTATATTATTAAACAGAGATTATATACACTTTACATTTTAATTACTGATTCATAAGATCACAATGAACAATTTTAGATCTACTCTGTTATTAATGTTATATTTTAATATTTACAATCAAGGAGAAACAGATAAGACAGCTTTAAAGAATAATAATTAAAATATCAAAATTTATAAGATATGGACACAAATTATCACTTTCTTATAATAAAAAAATTTCATAAAAATTTTTCTTACCAGATTTAATGATATCATCCTGAGTTTCTTTACAATCACATCCTCTATGACCAACTCCTCCACAATTATAGCAAGTTAAAGGTTTGATATGAGCATTAGTTGAAGGTAAAGTACCTTGAATATAAGTACAGTTGCCTGGAAAAGTAACAAAGCCAGCAGGTGGTGATGATGATGATGGATGAGGAGCAGGTGTAGGAGTTTGCATATGGTAACTTGTATATGCAAGATCTGGAAATATGCTTTGTATAGGATACATAAAACTAGAGGCTTGAGATGGAGCTGGCACTGTAGGTGATATGAATCCATTATGTTGAGAGGCAGTATGTGGATGAAGGAAAGGTATTGGTGGAGGAAATATTTGGGGTATATATCCCATACAACCATATGTTATTGTATTGGTAACATTTGTAGTAGGTACAAGAGATGACATAGAAGGTGAAGGGCACATGGAATTTACAGTTACATTATTAACACATGATGATGATGATGATGATGATGTACAATTTAAATGATGACTACCATGCACTGCAGGGGGCACAAATGAATTAAACTGGGCTGTAACACCCTCAGGCACTTGTTGATGTGACCTTGAAGCTGTTGTTATTTCTTGTAAATGTCTCTTTGGACTCATTTGATTACTATTAATTGTTGATGTATTTGAGGTAACTGCATTCACAGATGAAATAGATATTTCATTTTCTGGTGAATTAATAGCATGAGTCAATGAAGCTGTAGTTGATCTATTGCTTAGAATATGAGATTGAATTTCATTATTTATAAATGTGCATGACACTCTTTGAAAAGAATCTTGTTCTCCATTTCCACTTAATGGCAAATAATGGCAATGAAGAGGTAAAGTATTTGGTCTAGACAATTGATGTTTTGAAGGCAAATTCATTGAAGTAATATGAGAATTTTTTGGTTCTTCTATAGAATTAGAAATCTCTTTCTCTTTTCCTATTAAAATTGTTGTTGTGGCTTTCTTCATTTTAATTGGAATGTTTTTATTCTCTATTCTTTTCTGACAATTTTTATTTTTCTGAATATCTTTCTGAACAGTATTAGCAGATTGACAGTCATAATTTGTAGCAGAAAATGTACCTAAAAATAAATCATTTATTATTATTATTATTATTATTATAAAAAATAAAAATTTAAAATC